>JACFYI010003665.1:1161458-1178965 GCA_014898755.1 Handroanthus guayacan
ATTCATGTCCGAGCAGTACGACGCAAGGGTTGTGTAAGCGAGAGCAACCCTTCGCCGCACGGCGGACGTGGCGCTTTGCCCTCTGAAGGCGGCAGTCCTTCCGACCTCCTCTTCCTTGCCGGCGGCGGTTACTTCGTCTATTAGCTCCCTGCACCTGTAGATTTAGATTTAATTATACTAGAATTGTACTATTATATTATTCGAGATTGAGCAAAATCTGTCTGGTTTTACCGAGAAACAAGGTGTATATTTATAAGAAATATATCTAAAGATGATGCTAAGGATTAAGAGAGTTCCTACTGTTGTTTCCAACTACCAAAAGGAAGAGGCGGAGGAAGGCGCTCGCCATGCAGCCGGCTGCGGCCGCAATTGCCTCAGAAGCTGTTGCCTCCCAGGTAATTTTGCTGTTTTTTTACTGTAGTTAATTTAACTCTTTAGTTTTCTTTTTTGGTAAATTTACGGGGATATTTATTTTTATTGGACTAGGAGCAAAGCTGCCTTTGTATGCTTTTAACACGGTGAAGAAGGTTGGCTCCGAGGACAACCAGCCTCCAGTCGACTTCTTGGACTCCCTTCTTCTCGGGGAGGTAAAAATAAAATTCAGTAAAATTCACCACAGGGTTGATTTTTTTTTTTCATTTTTACCGAAATTATGTGACAATGTTTCTGATTTGATGGTGGTTGGTTGGTAGTGGGAGGATCGCATGCAGAGAGGACTCTTCCGATATGATGTCACTGCTTGCGAAACTAAGGTTTGTCTTTTTCTTTACACTATTCAAAAGTTTATCTTCAGGGCAAAGCTGCAGTTTTTGTCCAATTCCACATGGAGGTTTGCTTCATGCCTCAAATAGATTTAATTTAAAATTTTCAAAAAGTTGTGCACGCCTCTACCTATATGTATAGTGCTTGTAATTATACGAAAATTATCTTAGGAATATGATTTTAATTTTTAAATAATTAAAAAGGCTTTTAATAATTTTTGAAATACTATTTCAAATAGTTATTCCTGCATCATGTCAAATCATACAGACTTATACAAAATAATTTTTGTATAATTTAAAGTTGTGGGGTTACCCAAACAGAAACATGCAGAGATGAGTGGTATTTATGTTCATGTCGCTTATTATTTGTTGAAAGTTGGTATTAAATTTGTTGAGATCGCATAGTGTTGGGCTTGATATGCAGAGGACAGAGAGGGACAAGAAAGTGGAGTTTTGCACGTCTTTTTCTTATTGCTATCTATTCTGCAACAGATTTTGGGAGTGTGCCATGAAAATGTCTATTGATATTTATGTTGCTTGTAACAATTTGAGAGTAACAATGGTTCATAGGTGATTCCTGGAAAGTATGGATTTATCGCGCAGCTGAATGAGGGCAGGCACCTCAAGAAGAGGCCGACTGAGTTTCGTGTTGATAAGGTCTTGCAGCCCTTTGACGAGAATAAGTTCAATTTTACGAAGGTTGGGCAAGAAGAGGTGCTCTTTCAGTTTGAGGCCAGCGACGAAAATGAAGTCCACTTCGTTCCAAATGCATCCGTTTATGTTGAGAATTCGCCTAGCGTTGTAGCCATTAATGTATGTCTATATTTGCCCCACTTCGATTTTTCGGTCTTACAGGTGTTAGTAGAAGTGTGGCAATGATGTGATCATTACATATATTTAACAGGTGAGTCCAATTGAATATGGACATGTGCTGCTTATCCCCCGGATTTTTGAATGCTTGCCTCAGAGGATCGACCGTGAGAGCTTCTTACTTGCTCTATATATGGCTGTTGAAGCCGGAAATCCCTACTTCCGTTTGGGTTACAACAGTTTGGGTGCATTTGCAACCATCAATCACCTTCACTTCCAGGCTTACTACTTGGCAACGCCTTTCCCTATCGAAAGGGCTCCTTCGAAGAAGATAATCACCACAAGTGGTGGAGTCAAAATCTCTGATATTCTGAACTATCCGGTCAGAGGTCTAGTTTTTGAGGGTGGTAATACTCTGGAAGATCTATCCAATGTTGTCTCAGATTCTTGCATTTGCTTGCAAGAAAACAACATCCCTTACAACGTTCTTATTGCTGATTGTGGAAAACGGATTTTCCTCTTCCCACAGGTTAGAACTTCAATCATTGTATTATAAATTTATGTTTCATAAATCAGGACAATGTCTGACTTTGATTCTTTCTGTGAACAAAACAGTGCTATGCAGAGAAGCAGGCTCTTGGGGAAGTCAGTTCTGAGGTCCTCGACACCCAAGTTAATCCAGCAGTTTGGGAGATTAGTGGACATATGGTACTGAAAAGAAAGAAGGACTACGATGAAGCATCTGAGGAAAACGCCTGGAGGCTCCTAGCTGAGGTTTCTCTCTCGGAAGAAAGGCTTGAAGAAGTGAAGGAAATTATATTTGAAGCCATTTGCTACAATATTGAGGAAAAGAAAGCTGTCACTGAGAGCACATTTGAGGAGTCGGCCAACGTTCCTCAATCTAACGAAGATGTGGATGCTCTCGGCTCTCACCCTGAAATGGTGCCCGTGTAGCAAAATCTCCTGGTTCCCCGCTAAGATCTGCAGTCTCCCTGCATTAGTGGAAGTCTCCATGGTTTCCACTTAGGTTGGTTTGTCCGAATAATGCAAACTGTATATGTTTGCTGTGTTCTGTTGTTGGATTGTGTATGTAACTTGTGTCCAATGCTTGCCTGTAGATTATAAGTGTGCTTCGTGGATTATGTATGATATCATGTGTAAAATATGATGTGCTATTGATGTTTGGTTAAAGACCTTATATTGATAATATGTTTTTCTTTGTTTGCCATGGCAGCCACACACATACTCTTGTCAAATCTTGCTAGATTTGTTAGCTATTCCTCTTGGGGATGAGGGGATTTGCTAATTGCTAATGCTATGTCAATTATGAAATCTGCTACCTCAATAGATTTTAGGGATAATTACCTCAGCACCTTCTGTTGTCCTAACTATAGAAATGGCCAATGTGGTTTCGAAACACTCCTGTGTTATTGATTCAACAATTGGAAAACTTGGCATAATTTGTGTAACGTTATAATTAGATTCTTATAAATTTTACATATTGATTAAAATAAATACCCTCATATTAATTTGCTAAAGGTATTGTAATAACTTTTCAATTCATATGAATCATTGCTATTCTAGGTTTTTATCCCATTATGCAAATCACATGGCATATGGACAAAAACCTTAAAATGGAGACCTCAAATTGAGGACCATGACAAGAGTTTTGGTCCCGGGCCATTTCGGTAGTGTGGTTCACGCGAAGAGACTGCTTTATTTGACAACGATGTTGGTTGATGGGATCTTATCATAATTTTGGTTACAATGATCAAGTATTCTCATCAAAACTTTGTGATCCGTATCTTCTGCCTTTTGAGTTTTCAGACGTAGACATATTCCCTTTCAAACAGGGACTACTGTTCTTGGACCATTAACGTAACATTGGCATTCGAGAAAGAAAAAGTGACAAACCATGAAATTGGAAGTCGCTTAACCGGTAACTCTTACATATATATACGTATATAAGCAAATAATTTCATTAGCTAATTCATGAAAGGAGAGAGGGAAAAAAAAAAAAAAAAAAATCAATTGGCCCTACCCTATCCCCAAGAGCAAGAAACTGTCCGTTGTGCCAAAGTATGAATTGCAAAGCTAACCTGACAACGTGTTCCCTAAAAATGTCAGGGAAGTATGTGATAAATTTAAGATAGTTAATAACCACTTGGATGACATGCAAAATTTAATTCAATTTATCATTATATATGATATTTCATGGATCCTTAAATGGTCCTATTCGATTCATCCAAGAATTGAGGAGATATTCTCCATTAAAATCTCTGAAACATACTTATTTAGAAAAATTTTCATTAGATGGTGAAATAAATTCGATCTATTTGATTAAGAATCGGTTTATGCAAAAAGAGGAGCAATTTCACTTGCACCCCCAGCTGTGGTTAAACAAGAATCATCTCAGATTGATAGTCCATCACAACCAAGTCTAAAAGACCTGCTGGTAGGACTCTCACCTGAAGAAGCAATGAAAATTTTCTCAGAAATCTTTGGATTCCAAATCGAAAAAGACAAAGAAAAGCAGCCAGTTTCTCCTTATCAAGACTCACAAGATCCTTACGAGGATGATTCTGATGACCTAATGGAGTTAACAACTCACCTTGGGAATAGCTAGAGAGAATCCCGCAGAAGTGGTCTCCCATGACGAAAGCAATGACGAAAAGCTTATAAGTAGCCAAAAACTCTACAGTAAAAAGGCACTCTTCGGATGTCAAGTTACTGTTCTCAGATTCTGCCTACAGTAAAAGGCCATTTCTCAGACTATTAAATTATTGTTCCATGATTCCGAGCGCCAAGAAATTTTAGATTGGAATTTTTTGTGCTCTTATGTCTGACTCTTTTATAAGGAGCAGCTTGTCTTATGGTTTAGGCATCGAAATTTTTTTTGTCCTTTGCCAGTATTGTAAATTTATCCATGTAATAGTGTTTATATTCTGGAACCCTCTTCTGAAGAAGTCCTATGTAAGTTTTATGTTTCATGCTTAATAAATAAAATTATGTTCTATTTGCTTCGAAGCTAGAACACTTGAAATTTGGGAATTCAAGATATTGCTCATAATAAGCTTCCTCAATCCATGGGAAGAAATCAATAATTTTTCCAATAGACACACAATAAGCTTTGCAGTTCTTGATATAGAACTTTTGTTTTTTAAGGGAATGGTAAGATAAGAACCATTTCCCTTTATGCTCATTAGCAGGATTGTCAAATACTTCCATGACATTTCTAGGGAGCGTGATGGGGTTTACCCCCACTGAAAAAATTAGCTATTAAACCACTTTGGAAGAGAATGTCACTGGTTTTCAATTTGAAATTTCAAAAACCATGAATTTCTTTTAAGGCTATTTTCATATAACAAAGCTCCTTCCCAAGCATACATGTAGTCTATGTATGTGAATGATTTGGGTTGGTGCTGATGTTGGGTTAAGTATCTAGGGGCTGAAAGGCTTGGTTCCCATTCTTGAGGTGTCAAAAGTTTTCTTATTAAGAATTTGGAAAATGCAATATCTTTATTACTTCTATTTGCAGCTTGATGACTACTGAATGAGTTTCTTTAAGCATAGCTTGATAATAAAAGACATATTTTGCTCCAAATATTGGGGAAAAATCATGTTGCAGATACATATCCACAACGTAATTAGGAGCCAGGCCTTTAAAGCTTCATTCAGGGGGATTAATTGGGAATTCCAAATAAGGTACATAGGGATATTTTCTTCCTTTAATGTCTTCAGGAGGTAGTGCAATTCTGTATGCTCCTACTTCATAAGCAGTTGGATCATTTTGATACTCGTTAACCTTATAAGGTTTTGGCTGTTTAGCTCCTTCTTTGGTGGCTTGAGCAAAGCTCTTTTTAGAGCTTTCTCCCCTTTGGAGGTTTAGTTTTGCAGGCATCCTGCGATTAGATTTTTTGTCCCTGTAAAAATTCACAAGACAAAGAATCAAGAAGAGAATTTCTCTTTCCGTCAATATGTTCAATATCAAATTCAAAGCATGATAATAATGCTTTCCATCTAGCAAATATCTGTTTAGATGCTAAGTTTTTTACGTCTTTTAAGAGTACCTCTTTTGCACTTTTGCAGTATATTCTAATAATAAATTTTTTATTTAATATGTCACTTTCAAACTTTGTGACGCATAGCACAATTGCAAGGATTTCCTTTTTAATTATGGAATAGTTCTTTTGAGCTGAATTCCATAAGCCCGAGGTGAACCGGATTTGTTGCTCATTTTGAGAAGTTAATCTTTGTTTTAATATTCCTCCACAGCCCATATCAGAGGCATCTGTTTCAATTATTTTGAACAAATTTGGATTGGTTATGGCCAAACAAGGTAGCTCTTTAACTTTTATTTTAATTCATTTTACTACATTAGTATGGAGATCAATCCATAGAGATGGATTTTTCTTTAGCCTTTGCAATAAGGGCTTGCAATCATAAGCAATATTTTGATAGAAATTTGCAACATAGTTGAGACTTCCCAAAAATCTTTGCAATTGATTTTTATCAGTTATTTGATTGAGAAATTTATTGGCAAATTTAATTGCTCTTTCAGTGGTACTCATTAGTCCGTTTTCAATATAATGGCCAAGGAATTTTATTTTGACTCATTTTCTTAGTAGATACTGCTAATCCCGCCCTTTCAGTGGCTTAAAAATATTTATAGATGTTTGAAATGTTGTTCAATATTTTGTGAGAATACCAACACATCATCAATGTAGACTATTATAAATTCCATATAAGGGTTATCAATGTCATTCATGATGTGTTGAAATTCCAAAGAGGTGTTTTTAAGCCCAAAAGGCATAACGTTCCACTCATAATGCCCAAATGGGACTGCGAAGGCAGTTTTATATCTATCTTTCTCATGAACTTGGATATGCTAGTATCCATATTTCGTATCAAATTTTGAAAATATTCTTGCTTCATAAAGCCTATTTAGTAAATTCTTTTTATTAGGGATTGGATATCTAATCCATCTTAGCATTTTATTGAGTGGCTTATAATTTATTACTAGTCTTGGAGCTCCTCTTTCTAGCTCGGCTGCATTTTTGACATAAAATGCAGGACAACTCCAAGGACTATAGCTTGGCCTAATTAGACCATTAGTTAAGAGATCACTTATCTCCTTTTTGCAAAGCTCGAGATATCGAGGTCCCATGTAAATTGGTCTTGTCTTGGTTGGGATATTTTTTTCATTAAACTCCTCCTCATAAGGAAGTGTAACAATATGCTTGTTCATTTCCCAGAATGCATTAGGAACTTCAGCACATATTTCTTGTTGAAAATTTTCTTGAAAATTTTTTATCTTTTCTTGAAATTTCTAGGAAGAAATTTTTTCTTGCAACGTTTTAAAAGATATTTCTTCTTTTAGAGAATTCAAAAATTTTTCTTTCCTTTCAATTATGGCAGAGAAAATATTAATGGTATGGGATCATGGCATAGTAATGAAGGGAAAAAATAAAGAGTGTCCTTCGATACTTGTGGTTATGCCCTTTTCATCAATTCTTTCTATTGGGAACAGTAAGTGTAGGAAAGGGTTCCCCAAATTACTACTGTTGATAGATTTTTTACCATTATGAATGGCATTGGTAAACATATACTATTATTGCAGATGGCTACAATTGAAAGTTTGTATTCAATTGGTAGTGGCTGTCTATTAGTAGCTGTGACTACCTGAATTGTCTTAGAGTAGTACGTGGACGGTATTAGTCCTTATGTTATGCAGTTAAGATCTGCTCCTGAATCAACCATGGCTTCCACTTTAAGTGAAAACTCCTTATTGATAATAAGGGTGGCTTCAGTATACCACTTTTGAGTTATAATCTTGTCAATGGTATTTACCCATTTGAGTTTATTATCAATTTTGTTAGAAGATAAAATTTATTTCTTCTAAATTTTTTTCTCGATTGTCTTCTCCATCCTTTTCAGATTCAGAAGACTCTTCAAACTGGACTTTCTTCTTTGATCTTGAAGAAAGATTTTCTATGTAAAAAAACTCTTTCTTTCAGTTCTGAAAGTTCTTCTTTAACTTTATTTATTTCAGACTTTAATTCTGAAATGGTTGGTTCCCTATTAGGGATTTGTTTAGCTTTAGCAAGGATTTTTTGAAGAGTATAAGGCTCTTTGTCCAATTTTTCAGAAAGCTTTGGTGGTTTAGGCTTTTCTAGAAGATAGGTTTCAAGAACTTGCCTCTTTCTTACAGGGTCAGTAATTTGATCTATTAGATTCAGGATATTTATGCCTAACCCAAATTTTTTTGCGAAACATTTATTGCATCCACAAAATTCTCCACATTCTTCCTTAGAATGAGATTCATTTTCGGATTCTTCATAAGAATCAAAATCAGATTCATGTTTTGAAATAGAACCTTTGTTTTTAACAATATTAACAAATATGTCTTTACCTTCTTCATTAAGGAGAATTTTGCAGAGACTCTTCTTAAGTCCTTCATCAATGTCAAGAGGTTCAATTTTCTTCTTGACTTTGCACTGGTTGGCATAATGACCAATTTGGCCACGTCTCCAACATATTACTTCTTTCTTTTTCTTGCCTTTTTGTTTATTCTTCTTATTAGAAGATTTATACTTCTTATCAGAATATGATTCCTTTATATTTTTCTTTTCTGAATCTTTCTTTGTGCCCTTTTTCATGGCGTTTCCAATCATTTTCCCTTTTCGGATATTCAATTGGTTGCCAACCAATTTGTTCACAGAAATCTCCAAGGATTTCTGTACTATCTTTTCTTTATTGTTCAAGCTATCTTTTAAGCTTGATATCATTGCACAATGTGATTCCTTTAGCCACCACTTTGACTGCCAGATCCCCATAGGTGATTTGGGAATAAGGAACAATGTTGTTATATGTAGCTCTAACCTTATTTCCTATTCATTTTTCAAATAACGCAGTGAGTCCTGATAATAACTTTTTTTTCCAAAAGTCTGTAGTACAATCAGACCTAGTCATAACTTTTGAAAAGAATACAACTTTGTACCAATTAAGATGGGATAAAGATGGGCAACGTAGATTAATAAGTTGCTCTTGCGTTCTATTAAGGTGGAGCTCATTAGTTCCAATGAAATGAGATACAATTGTATAAATTAATGTATTGACTGCATCAACCATGTCTTCATGGGTTAGGGAATCTCTAACTTTTGCTGCCAAAATTTGATTTTTAGCAGGTTCCATGAGGTAGAAGTCCCACCATCCCTAAAGTTGTCCGGTAAACCCTGTGATAACGGCTTTGGCAATTGGTTCATCAGTATTGCCTTTAAGTTTAGTTGCTGAAGCATACATGAACATATATTTTATGATAGTTTTTACCTGATATTCGGACATCCCGTCAATATTCCATTCAACAATAGAATCTCCATTACATTGTGTGAATTCAAACTTTTCTTCAATTTGGAGATCTACTGGTGTTGGCTTGGGATAATAAGGCTTTGTTAAAGAAATATTTTTCTTAAATGAAGCCTTATTAAGTTCCATTCTTTCTTCTTCTTCTTGCTCATCACTACTTTTTTCTTTGTTTAGAGTCGTGATGACAATTTTAGACTTTTCTTCTAAAACTTTAAGTTTCTGTGGTCAAACTATAAGTTCTTCCATGAATTCAGAATCCCTTTTGGAATTCAAGTGAAATTTATCTTTGTCAAAGCTTGGGGGAGGTTTGAGAGGAACAAAATCTTCTTTAGAAGATTTAGAGGATTCTCCCTTTTCCCAAGTCGACTTTGGTAAGTTACCAAATTTTGAAACAATTTCTTCAATTCTAGAAGTTTGTTTCGAAATAGATTGCATACACATATTAGTGTAGTTATTTTGTTGTATTATATTTTCCTTATAAGGAACAACATCCGCTTCTTTGTCTCCATTTTTAATTTTTAAAGAGGCGCAAGAGGGAGCACCGTATGAATTGGTTTTCCTATAGATGTAATATATATCTGATAAGTACTTTCTAAGACTGCTAGGATGCTAGAGCAGTTGAAATTTGGGTTTTCAAGATATTGCTTATAATAAGCTTCCTCAATCCATTGGAAGAAATCAATAATTTCTCCAATAGACTCACAGTAAGCTTTGTAGTTCTTGATATAGAACTTTTGTTTTTCAAGGGAATGGTAAGATAAGAACCATTTACTTTTCTGCTCATTAGCAGGATTGTCAAACATTTTCTAGATCCTTTTGGGAAAGACCAGCTCTTCAGTTAAGGTCATAATATTATAACCCATATCTAAAGGAGTCGGAGAGTTGGTTCTTCTTTGGTGCCTGTAAGACATTTTTGGCATTTCAACTGCATATTCTGGCTGGTTGACTTGCTCAGGTGTTTTATTTACTCTAAGGATCTCAACTACTTGTTGCTCATTTTCCTTTTCATTTTCTGTTAAGGGAATTGAGGATGTAGAAAATCCTGCCGTATTAGGCCTAGAAACGTCTCCTAAATAAAGGTGAACTTTTCTTCGCTGAGAAAATTTTGTTTCTACATCTCCGTCAAGGTACTGAACAATTATCTCAACCTGCCTTGGAAGACCTTTTACAGGTGGAGTGATTTGTTCAAGTTTCCAAACTTCAGGCAATTTAACCTGATTCGAAGAGATTGTTCTTGGAACAAGTAAGTTGCTTTTCTCAAGATCTATTATAAACAGAGTAGTTTCACCTTTCCTTGCTTGAAGAAATTTAGGATTATTCCTTACATTAGGAACAACAGTGTTCATGACTTTGTAGCAAAATCGATAGACTAATGCTACATTTAGAGTCCCTTTCATCATATCAAACCCTTCGATTTTGATATTTAAAATTAGGGAACGCAAGATATTATGGTCTGTGAGAGAGACCGCAAAGTTGGGAAAAATAGATAGGCCCCTCACAGGGAGATGATTCTACGATTCCTAATAAGGAATCTTCAAACTGATTATGCCTCTGATTCCTAACAATAGTAAGAGTAGAGGTATTGAGACCAACTCTAGTTAAAGGCTTTCAGCCTACTTGGATCATTCCAAGATGTAAATATTTATATTTTCGCCTATGAGACTCAATTAATCTTTTAGATAATACTGTGAAAAATTCATGTCCTTGTAATGTAATGGATTTTTCCACAATTTTTACAATATCATCTGATGAAAATTTGAAAATTTTAGATTTATAAATTTGGGATGCAGAGGTTTCTTGTAATTTCCAGTTTTGTAATTGCCATTCAATATTTTCTGCAATTACTACTTCTTTATTCTTATCAAAATGACGATTATTATTCCTTGACATAGATCTAATTAATGTACTCATATTGGATTACTGCCAACGAACTTTTACAACTCGGGAATATGGCTCTCCCGGCCTTCTCTACCAAGACTTACAACGCGGCTTAGGTTTCACCAACCAAATAGATTAATTATCTCCCTTTAAGAAAATAATCAATTGTCTGAAAGAATAAGAATTTAAGAATCCTTTAAGGATTTAGTGGTTCTGATACCACAATGGGGTACCAGGTTTTATTATGGGGACTTTAAGTCCAAATTAGCGCTTTAAGCGGAAATAAGCAAAGACAATTACTTTTTATGCCTTTCAAGAGCCAATCTATAAGATTGAATTTCTCTTATTATTTGATATTCACTTTGAGTAGATAAACTTCTCAAGAGCCTCTTAGCCTAGGTTGCATTTGTTTTATTAATATTTGTAACTCTAGTAAACTAATTTTGGATTTTAACCTCAGTATACAGTCTTGCAACATAATTACGCAACATAATGAACCAAATAAAACATAATTTTATTTATTAAGCATAAAACATAAAACTTACATAGGACTTCTTCAGAAGAGGGTTCCAGAATATAAACTATTACAAGGATAAATTTAGAATACTAGTAAAGGATAATTTTTTTTTTTCAATGCCTAAACCATAAGACAAACTACTCCATATAAAGGAGTTGGACATAAAAGCACAAAAAATTCTAATCTAAAATTTCTTGGCGCCCGGAATCATAGAACAATAATTTGATAATCTGAGAAATGCCCTTTTAATGTAGACATAATTTGAGAACAGTAACTTGACATATGAAGAGTGCCTTTTTATCGCAGAGTTTTTCGCTGCTTATAAGCTTTTTGTTATTGCTTTCAGCATGGGAGACCACTTTTGCGGGATTCTCTCTAGCTGCTCCCAAGGTGAGTTGTTAACTCCATTAGGTCATCAGAATCATCCTCATAAGTATCTTGTGAGTCTTGATAAGGAGAAACTGGCCACTTTTCTTTGTCTTTTCTGAGTTGGAATCCAAAGGTTTCTAAGAAAATTTTCATTGCTTTTTCATGTGAGAGTCCTACCAGTAAGTCTTTTAGACTTGGTTGTGATGGACTATGTGATGCCCCCTGAAATCCTGGGGATGTGCGGACCCAAGGTTCGAGGTGTATCACTCGTGTTCTGTACATTCTAAGTACCAGTACGTTCAAAAATTGATTCAGAAGCTAATACATTGCAATCATTCAAACTAAATCCAAGATATCGATACAAATTCCAAACTAAGTTCCATAACATAAATATCATTACATTCCCAATGTTTCAAAATACATAATGGTTTAGCATAAGCTTACATGTCACAAGACTATACAATCTAAGTTCATTGGTTTCAAAATGATATGCTTAAACCAAAATACAAGAGAGATGTTAAAACCAAAACAAGCTATACAATCCATTTAAGGCTCTAATCATTCAATCGTTCAAGATTCAAGAACCTACATGATAAATAGGGTCATGAGTCCACTGACCCAGTAAAACTTATAGCATGCAACGAGGATAAGAGTTTCAAAGAACATGAGCATATCAATAACAATATAGGAATGTGATACGGATAGCAATCAGAACGATCAAGACAATCAATATATACATATATTTATCACATTCGAGTCAATAGGCTGAAACAATCTTTTGGTAGGTCTATCACCTTTTTATCTTCAACATATATATTTCACCATATCCCTCCAACTCCTGTAGGAGCGTCAATTAACAAGAAGCACAACCGATGTACGTGCTTAGGGTAGCACTTCAGAATTCTACCTCCAGAATTCATCCGAACTACCCAACAATTAGGGGCTCGAGGGTCCTAGTCGTAGTCCGATACTGCCCAAGTTCAATCCCTAAGAAACCCCACATGGGCCCACAATCAATCAATCGTATGGCTTAGAATGAAATGGACAATCAATCAATCAATAAACCGGCATAGCATAACGTTCTAAGGCCAACAATAACAATAGCATTTCAATAGGCCAAAACGTGTTCAATCAATCAATCATTTCGAAAATTCCACCATGGACCATAGGGCTTTTGTTTCAAAACTCGTATGACGTTAATAAGATCGGATATGGACATATTTTGGTATGAAATAAGATTTTGAAAAAGAAGTTGGACCGAAAGTGGGTGCTTGGGTACGGAAACGGGCACCTGAAGGATGGGCGCTTGAAAGAAAAATTAAACTTTGGGTCAGTAGCTGGGCGCAGCGCCCAAGCTACTAGAAAAAAAATGGTTTTTGGTCCGACGGTCAGCGCTTGAGCGCTAACTCACCGGTAGAAATTCGATTTTTTGTCTTTTGATTTTCTTCAAATTTTTGATCCAAAAATACATTTTTGAGGTTCTTAAATATGTAAAAATATTTAAAAAATATCGTTTCGAATTTTGGTTTTGAAATTTTTCGAAAGATCGTTTTAACGTCGAAATGTACAGTTTTGTCCATATCACCCGTTTTTCAACCGTTCTTAGTTCATTTACCTTTTAGTCCATAGTCTATCATTTAATACTCAATCCCAAGCATCAATATAAGAGTCGAGGTGATTTATTTAGCATGGGAGCTATATTTTCAAAGGTTTTGAGCATGGATGGCAAGAATAACAAACAACATTATAGAATTTCATGCTCAATATATCAATGGCATCAAGTACTCAATAACTCAATCATGCTTGATCAAGAAACGGAAAAAGCTGAAATATACATGCTCATGAGGAAGAGATGCCATAAATCTTATCTCTTTGTAGCTAGATCTTTGTGTATAGGCAAGAGTTTCAAGCTTAGTTCCAAAAACCTAAAGCCACATTTTACATTTATGTCAAGCTCTATACTTTCATTACATTAACCATACTCAAATCATACTTATAAGCTACTTACCAAGTGTTGGAGTGAGGTCACACCACACAAGAATCCCTTGAGAGTAAAAATCGGTTTTGAGAGAAATAAGGAAGCAAGGATATATTAAGTGCAAGAGTATTCTTAAGTGTTGAGATACAATTTTCAGAAATGCATGAGTTTAAATGGCCTTATTTATAGAGTGGAAATGGGGCAAGGATGTAAGAATCAATAAGTTTGAACCCTTCACAATAATTTCCAACTTGCGTACTTAGCTAGGGGGCTAATGTGACAACATAGGATGGATGGATGGATGGAAATTCCATCCATCTTGTAGCTACTACTGCTGCTTTTTTCGGATGGCTTTGCAGATCAGATTTCCTTTCTCTCTCTCTCTCTCTTTTTTTTTTTTTTGAATTTCAAATGGTGCATATTTTAGTCAACAAAGGTGGCTAAGTGTTGGGTTATGTCTTGGGCTTGTTTTGGGTCGAGACACGACAAAAAATGCAACGGGTTGGCTCAAAATTATTTCAAATGCACAAAACATGTTTTGGTTTTAAAACGAAGCTCGACTTTAAAATCAAATGAATTTTCGGTAAATCGGTGATTCAAGAATTTTATTTTGGGATTTTCGGGAGTTACACTTTCTCTCCTTGAAAGAATCTGGTCCCCAGATTCATACCCTATTCGAACAAGTGCGGATACTTGTTTCGCTTCGTCCTTACATTCCCATGTGGCCTCTTCTACTTTCTGATTCGTCCAAAACACTTTAACTTGCTGTATCCTACGATTCCTAAGCTCACGAACCTGGAAATCAAGGATACGAATGGGCTGTTCTACATAGGTGAGTTTGCTCTGGAGAGGTATATCAAGATGTTCTATCACATGTGAGGGGTTAGGATAATACTTCTGTAGCTGAGGCACGTGGAACACGTTATGGATTCCTATTAGATTCGGGGGAAGATCTAATCGATATGCTATAGGACCAATTCGTTCCAAGATCTCGAATGGTCCTATATACCTAGGGCTTAACTTTCCAGCTTTGCCCATTCTTCGAATCCCTTTTTGGAGAGAAATTTTTAGAAACACGTGATCTCCCACACTGAACTCTAAATCTTTTCTACGCTTATCAGCGTAGCTCTTCTGGCGATCCTGAGCCGTTTTCATATTCTTCTCGATGGCCTGGACCTTGTCTATAGCTTCTTAGATTATTTCAGGTCGCAATGCATCCTTTTCAGAGCTCGAGGTGCTCTTGATCTCATCTATATCCCAATGAAGGGATGATCGACATTTCCTACCATACAGAGCCTCATATGGACCCATTTGAATCGAGGCCTGGTAGCTGTTGTTATAGGCGAACTCTACCAGCGGTAGGTGCCTGTCCCAATTTCTTGAAAAATTCAGAACACACGCGCGTAGCATATCCTTTAGTATCTGAATTGTCCTCTCCAATTGTCTATCTATCTGGGGGTGTGCAGCAGTACTGAACAGTAACTCTGTCCCCAAATATCCTTGCAGGCTCTTCCATAGTCTTGCTGTGAATTTGGGATCCCTGTTGGAGACGATACTTTGAGGAATCCCATGTAATCTTATGATCTCCTTTATGTAAATCTCAGCGAGTTTCTCAACATTATATTAGGTCTTAACCGTCAGAAAATATGCCGACTTGGTAAGTCTATCTCTCACGACCCAAATGCTGTCACATCCACCTCTTACCACAGGCAGACTTGTCACGAAGTCCATCGTTATCTGTTCCCACTTCCAGTTTGGAATTGGGAGCGGCTGCAACTTTCCAGATAGCCTCTGGTGTTCTGTCTTCACCAGTTGGCAAGTTAGACACTTCTGAACGTACTCAATTACATCCTTCTTCATTCCATCCCACCAAAATTTTTACTTTAGATCCTTATACATCTTTGTTCCTCTTGGATGTAATGAATATTTGGTCTGATGTGCTGCAGATAACACTGTTTTCCTCATTAGTGCATGAATTACAATCCGATTCCTGAATCGTAACAACCCCTTAGTGTCGATCCTAAAATCAGGTTTCATTTCTCTCTTAAGTTTCTGAATCCAATCGTCTCCCTCTAGGGTTCTTAGGATCTCACTTTACATTTCTGGATAAATGCTTATACTTGCTAACCTTCCCTTACGACTTAGAGTATCTACAATGACGTTTGCTTTTCCTGGATGATAGGTGAGTGTGAAATCGTAATCCTCCAAGAATTCCATCCACTGTCGTTGTCTCAGATTCAGGTTCTTTTGGCTAAAGATATACTTTAAGCTCTTGTGGTTTGTGAATACTTCTACCTTAGCTCTAAACAGGTAGTAACGCCATTTTGCTAGAGCAAAGATTACTACTGCCAGCTCTAAATCATGACTGGGTAGTTCACCTCATGATTTTTCAACTTTCATGATGCATATGCAATCACTTTGCCATGCTGCATCAGAACATAGCCTAATCCTTCTTTCGAGGCGTCTGTATACACCGTGAACTCTTTTGATCCCTCGGGCAGTGCGAGTACTGGAGCTGTCGTCAATCTTTTCTTTAATTTTGAAAAAGTCTCTTCAGACTGTTTGTCCCAAATAAATTTCCTATCCTTTTGGGTCAGTTTGGTGAGTGGTCCAGCTAGCTTGGAAAAATTTTGAATGAATTTTCGATAATATCCAGCTAACCCAAAAAAACTTCTTATTTCAGTAACCGTTGCAGGTCTTTTCCATTTTTGGACCGCTTCAACTTTTTTTGGGTCTACTTCTAATCCATTCTTCGATATGATATGACCCAAAAAAGTTACCTTATTAAGCCAAAATTCACACTTACTGAATTTAGCGAATAACTTGTGCTATTTCAAAGTCTGAAGAACAAGTCTCAAATGCCCTTTATGTTATTCTTTAGACTTAGAGTAAACTAGAATATCGTCAATGAAAATCATGACGAAGCTATCGAGGTATGGGCGGAACACTCGATGCATCAGATCCATAAATGCTGTAGGAGCATTGGTTAGTCCAAAGGGCATGACAACAAATTCAAAATGCCCATATCGGGAATTAAACGCAGTCTTATAAATATTCGCTTCCCGTATCTTCAACTGATAGTATCTCTGTCTTAAATCCAACTTAGAATAGACAGCTGATCCTTAAAAATGATCAAATAGCTCATCTATGTGGGGTAGGGGATACTTATTCTTGATGGTCACTTTATTCAATTCTCGATAATCGATACATATCCTAAGTGAACCATCTTTTTTCTTTACGAATAAGACAGGAGCTCCCCATGGTGATGAGCTCGGTCTTATAAAATTTTTCTCCAGCAGTTCTTGTAATTGTTCCTTAAGCTCTTTCAATTCTACTGGTGCCATTCTGTAAGGAGTTTTAGAAAATGGCACTACCCCAGGGATCGTTTCAATCACGAATTCAATCTCTCGATATGGGGCAGTGAGTTCAACTCTTCAGGAAATACCTCAGGAAATTCCTTAACCACCTTAACATCTTTTAATTCCATCTTGTGCTGAGGCTTATTGATCAGATAGGCCAGAAATTCGTGTCCACCTCTTTTAATTATCTTTCTGGCCCTAACTGCTAAAATGATAAGTACATCATCATTCGTGTTTGTCCTCGAGGTACCAACTCCTACTCCGATACTTAATTTAACTATTTTGGCATAACAGCCAACTACTGCTTGATGTCTAAACACCCAATCCATCCCTAAGATAAGGTCGTAGCCCTGGATTGGTAATTCTATCAAGTCAGTACTAAAATTCTGATTCTCAATCGCTACAGGGCACTTAGGATATCTAATCCTAGTTTCATAACATCCTTCTACAGGTGTGTAAATTTCATAGGA
>JACFYI010003665.1:1183630-1207062 GCA_014898755.1 Handroanthus guayacan
AAAAAAAAAAAAGAAAAGAGAGAGAAAACTTCTTTAGGAATTGGATTTTGATCTTATGTTACTTATTTCAAAATGGAAGAAACGAATATGGATCAAAATACTTTATTTTTTTTCCTAAACTTGTAAACTAAATTTGACACTCAAAATTTTAAAGATTTTGCTCCAAATGCCTCACGAAAAAATCTGACTTTCGGACCACACAAAAAAAAATCAAAAATTAAAATTAAAAAAAATACTGTTCATGGGACAAAAGAACTTCCCTGATAAGGCGTGCCCATGCCCTGAAGCCAGCCCTTTTCTGCTCTATATTTTCTTTAAGTAAAAGAACTTCCTTGATAAGGTGAGCCGATGCCCTAAACCTAGACCTCTTCTGCCCTATATTTCCTTTAAGCAAAAGAACTCCCTTGATAAGGCACGCCCACGCCTTATTTCCTGACTGCCATAAATACTAAAATTTTAATTTTTGACCTCTTTTTGCTATTCTAAGACCATATATCATCTCTTTAAAATGTTTTATGATATTAAAACAAGTTTTCTTAAGTTTGAGGTCCAATCCGAACTATTCGTTGAATCTGTTCGATTTGTGAAAATGTAATCCGATTTGGATTCATATGTTTGAATGTGTTTGTCCGTTCTAAACCTATATGCATGTTAAATTGAGCCCTGGAAATCTCAGGTGGTATCAGACTGGGCGATATCGGATCGTTGGTATAAACTCCTAAGAATTCCTGCACGTTGGGTAGTCTCAGAGGAATCCTAGAGGTAGGTTTTCAAAGGGACTACTCTCGGAGGCACGCGATCCACTGTGCCTTACTTAATCTTTTTGAGAGGCCACTCAAGGATAAGGGTTATTATAGAGGAATAAGGTGAAATGAATGAATGTTTGGAGTAATAAGAGTGACAGATCTACCAAATAATCATTTCAGCCTTATATGTTTGTTGATATGAATGTGATAAAATTTATAAGTTATATGCTTGAAATACCCGTTCTGAACGTTTCGATTTAATATTTGTTGTCACATCTATGGTTCATTCTTGCTGTGTCTTTTGATTAATTTTGTACTCTTCTTGCTATGCCATAAATCTTGCTGAATCAGTGGACTCATGATTTCACCAATTACTATATGTAGGAAATTAAATCTCAGGAATCACCTGAGGGTTTGGAGGATTTGTGTTAGTATTTCAGAAATGATATTTGTAAATGTATCGTATTTAGCTAGAATTTGTATGGATTCTAGAAGTAGTTGAGATATACATTTTGGATTTTATGATGTATTTTGAAACTTAAGTTATACTTTGAAAAATTTGGCT
Organism: Handroanthus guayacan; assembly: GCA_014898755.1. Classification (NCBI taxonomy): domain Eukaryota; kingdom Viridiplantae; phylum Streptophyta; class Magnoliopsida; order Lamiales; family Bignoniaceae; genus Handroanthus; species Handroanthus guayacan. The sequence goes on from JACFYI010003665.1 coordinate 1,184,942, forward strand.
TGTAATTTCAATTAATGTTTAGACAATAGATGTGTTATGAGCTTGTTGTTATGATTTTAGATGGTTTCATTTGCTAGAGTAACATCACGGACCTAGGGGCAGATGCTCTAGGATATGGGGCATTACATCCATGATTGCTTGGAGATGGGCATTTTAGGGAGCTGGTTTGAGGCATGTTGTCGACCGCGCCTATGTGGTATTCTGTGTTTGCTCCCCTCTGAGTGGCCACTCAAGGGAGGGACTGAAAGAATAAGAGATTGATTTGATATGTATATTTGTTTGGGAATAAAAGGGTGATAGATCCACCAAATACTAGTCTGCCATTTTATTACTTTTATGTGACTTTGGACTTCATGAACATATTATTTGATTCATCTCTTGGTCTTCATATCCCTTTACCTTACCTTTCTATTCTCACCCATAATTTCTTACTAAGTTATTTGGACTTATGTTTTAAATTTTAACTTGTGTAGGTGATTAATTTCACGAGTTTTTACTGAGATTTGGAGACTTTAGAATTCGTGCTAGTTTAGATATGAACTTGTTGGTATATTTTGTGGTAGTTGGTTTTTGTTATCTTAGAAATTTGTATCAATCAATTTGGCTTGTGATTGTATAAGTATGATTTTGTACTGTTATTAAATTGCATTCTACAGTTTTAGTTTAGAGACTCCCACGGGTAATGTATCTGATCTAGGGATAGATGTTGTAGGTTCGGGGCATTACAAAATTGGTCTTCCTCTCTAGACTTAAACATTTCTAGAAATTAGGGTAGAATTAGGGTTGAAAGTTTTTTGAACTAGTATTGCTCTCGTTCTCGAGGTTCAGGTTGTTGATATAATTTTGAAGGATCAAATCAGGCTAAAGCCATCTGACATTGCATTATTTTCTTAAGAACTGCATCTTTTTTGCAGCATTCAAATGGTTCTTTAGAGAGTTCTTTGTCTTTTCACGAAGGCTTTTTGCAATTACTCCCTATTTGTTTCGTACTTGATCATAAATGTTTATTAGAATCTTGTTTTTCTCCTCTATACATCTATTCATGCAAAAGTTCAATAGTAATGATGGGTTGAATTTTTGGTGTAAAATATGGGGGGAAAAAAAACACAAATAGAGCATGGGGAAAACACAACTGCATTAATTAATTGGATATTGCATGTGATGATTGAAATAACCTCAAAGCAGGTGATGTGATTAATCAAACATTTGAGACAGTTATGAGGAGGCAAGGTTAACATGACACCAAAGGCAAGATGTGTGCCCACTTTTTATTTAAAAATAAACATGAATTTCGACAAATGTGATATACTCGCATGTGGGTTTCTCATTGTTTTGAACAAGAATTAATAGATCCTTACGTTGAACTTTTGGAGTCCAAAAGCTAACTCATAGGTTTTTAATAAACTTTTATTGAACACTTTAGATATTTTGAAAGTCACTCGATGTAGTAACGGGCGGACAAGTTATAGTTACACCACGTGCCAAGCATACTATATCAATGAGCATATTCAAAATTTTAAATAAAAAAGAAAAGATTTGGACAACAAAGGTAAAAGCCAACTTATTGTTTTATATTAAATAATATTAAATGTTTTACCTATTTATAAAATCACCCATTATATTTTTTGAAATGACACGTTATAGTTCCAACATGTATCAAACATGCTACATTAGTTAGATGTGCATAATTAAAGAAATAATTCCACGAAAAGAATCACAAAAGCTAAGTTATAAATTTATTTATAACATTTTATTAAATGCTTTATACTTAATTTCAATACATGTCAAATAAACTAAGTATTGAATATATCCTATTTAAGATAAAAAGATATAATTTCCATGAAGAGAAAACTGGAGCTCCAACATAAAATTGGAATGACATTTTGGTTTTAAAATTAACTGGAGAACCTGCCAATAGTAACTCGTAATTCGTCTTCCTCTCTAAACTTAAACATTTGATGAAAAAAAATTAGGGCTTCCAAGGAAAATTGTAGTATTATGAAGAGAATTCATGAGGAAGGTTTTGTGAATAGACTTGAATCCAAAAAGAAGTTACTCCATTTGCTTCAAGTTTCAAGCACGCTATCATGAGCAAGAATTTTCTTGAAGATATGATGTTTGTTTCAAAATTTGTTCAACTTTATCATTTAAGGGGACCTGGAGGTTGCAACTCGCATTTTTTCTCCACGATGTGCAATTAAATATATTAAATCATCCAATGTGAACAATAAGACATTACGGATTTCAAATTCTTGAAATGTACCATCAACTGAGCAAGCCTAACTTCGGATTTCTATGGGGCATTGAATGGACTTGGAGGTAGTTGAATAGTTTTTGAACTAGTGCTGCTCTCATTCTCTAAGTTCAAGCGATTGATATAATTTTGAAGGATGAAACTCAGTTTAAGTCATCTAGCACTGCATTCTTGTATTGAAAATTGCATTATTTTTGCCCCATTCCAGTGGTTCTACGTGGAGTCTCGGTCCTTCTAACAAGACATTTTGCAATTGCTGACCATTTGTTCCCTATTGAAATACATAATTGGAATCTTATCTTTTCTCGTGAAACAATCTGTGCAAGCGAAAATAATAGATTAATGGTTCACTGAGTTTTTAGGTGTAAATTATGAAAGAAACCAAATAGAGCAAGGGAAAAGTGCAATCGCATTAATCAACCGGATATTGCATATTGATTGAAATAGCTTCAAGGGTGGCAAGGTGATTAGTCATGCATTCGAAATGATCAAGGGGTATGGTGAAGATGAACCGAAAGGCGAGGACATGTCTACTTTTTATTTTAAAATAAATATGAATTTTCGCAATGTGATAGATTCACGTACAAAACACATGCATTTCTAGTTCTTCTCAAAAAGAACTATAAAATCCATACATCTTACTTTTGGTGTCAAGAAATCACCTTATAGTTTTTCATTAAACTTTTACTCAACAATTTAAACACTTTAAGAATACTTCATTGTAGTATTGGGTGTGATAAGTCATAGTTTCAACACATACCAAAATACCGCATCAATGAGTATATCATTTTAAATAAAAAGGAAAATATTTTTCACGAGAAAGGTAAAGCCAACTTATAGACTTTTATTAATATTATTAAATGATTTGCCTATTTATAAAATCACCCATACTGGTGTTAAACATGACATGTCATAATTTTGACATGTGCCAAACATGCTAAATTGTGAGCATATCCAAAATTTAAAAAGAACGAAAAAATTTCACGATGAGATGTGCAGAAGCCAAGTTAAAAATTTTCTATAAAGTTATATTAAATTCTTTAGATATAGTTTCAATACGTTTCAAAAGATTTATGTTATTGAGCATATATTAATTAAAATAAAAAAAAGGTAATTTGCATGATGAGAAGGTTAGAATATCAAAATAAGATTGGCATAACATTTTGGATGTAAAATGTGTTAAAACTGCTAATAGAACTCCCAAATTGGTCTTCCACTCCAAACTTAAACATCTGTAGAAATTAAGTCAAAAGAGTTAAATAATTTTCGAATGAGTGTTGCTCTCATTCTTGAAGTTTAGGTAGTTGATACAAATTTGAAAGATCAAGCTAGGCTCAGGGCACCTGGTATTGCACTATGATTTTGAGAACTGCGTTCCTTTTGCCGAGTTCCAATGATTCTTTATAGAGTTCTTAGTCCTTCCATGAAGACTTTTTGCAAACAATTTATTTCCAACTGGATCATGAATGTTAATTTGAATCTTGTCTTTCTCCTCGATCCGTGCATTTAAGCAAAATTTAAATAGTAATAATTCGTTGACTTATTGGTGTAAAGTATGAAAAAAAAAAAACCAAATAGAACAAGGAAAAAAATACAATTACATTAATTAATGAGATGTTGCATATGATGATAGAAATAACCTCAATGCTAGTGAGGTGATTAATCAAACATTCGAAATGATAACGAGGCAGCAAGGTGGATATGACCTCAAAGGTAAGGATTGTGTCCAGTTTTTTATTTTAAAATAAACATGAATTTTGACAATGTGATACTTTCATGTGAAAAGAGTTAAAATACCATTACGTCAAACTTCTGGAATCCAAAAGCTAACACACAGTTTTTCATTAAGCTTTTAGTGAATGATATAAATATTTTGAAAATTGCCCGGTGTAGTATTGGGCAAGACAAGTTATAGTTTTAACATGTACGAAGCATACTACGTCCATGAGCATATCCAGAAGTTTAAATAAAAAAAAAAAAAAAGATTTGGATGACAAAGGTAAAAGCGAACTTATTGATTTTTATTAAATAATATTAAATACTTTACCTATTTATAAAATCACCCATTATAGTATTGGGCACGACACCTTATAGTTTCAACACGTGTCAAACATACTACATTAGCAAGGTATCCAAAATTAAAGAATAATGAAAACAATGTCACGAAGAGAAACTCAGAAACCAAGTTATAATTTTTTATTCCTTTTAAAATTTTATTAAATGCTTTAGATATAGTTTCAATACGTGCCAAATGAACTATGTGTTTAGCACATCCTATTAGCATAAAAAGATATAATTTCTATGATAAAAAAGCTAGAGCTCTAAACTAAGATTGACTTGACATTTTGGTTATAAAATTAACTAGAGAGCTTGCCAATAGAAACTCCCAATTGGCCTACCTCTCTAAACTTAAACATTGGAAGAAATTATGTCAAAATTATGGCTTCAAATTAGGAGAAATTGTAGTGCCGTGGAAGGAAGCTAGTATTGTCAAAAAGAAATCATGAGGAAAACTTTGTCAACACACTTGAATCCAGGAAGAAGATACTCCATTTGCTTCAAATTTCGAGTAGGCTATCAAGAGAAATAATTTTTTAGAAGATATGATGTTTGGTTTAGAATTTTTGTTAAACCTTTTCATTTAAGGAGACATGGGGGTTGAAATTTGCATTTTTTTTCAAGATGTGCAAGTTAAATATATTAAAATCATCCAATGCGAGCAAAAACCTGACTCAAGGTTTCTGTGGAACATTGATTGAACTTGGAGGTGGTTGAATGGTTTTTAGACTTATGCTGCTCTCATTCTTGAAGTTTAGGTGATTAATATAATTTTGAAGGATGGAACTTCACTCAAGCCATGTAGCATTGCATTCTTATGTTGAAAGTTTGTGACAACCCGAAATTCCCCTAAAATTATTTTTGAAATCCTCTTCAATTTAAGTCAGAACCTTTTCGTAACTATTGAAGATTTCTTTAACGTTGAAAATATTTCGTCACATGTACTGAAGTTTTTCTTACAAACAAAATTTATTTCAAGCATTATTTCGGTCCAAAGATAATTATATTTTGACCCAAACTTTAGCCCACAAGTTTCCAAGCCCAATCCATATTTTACCCAAATATATATATATATATATATGAAAAATATCATTGACCACCACCTCCCCTAAATCATGGAAAAAAATCTATCATATATTATTATTGAAAGACTTGGCGAAGTCTTTATACACATGTGGGATAAATGCAAGACTTTATCTCCACACCTTCAATTTTCTTTAATTGCAAATCAACCCCTCCCTACAACTAATAAATAAGGGGTGTTGGTATTGCAAGAACACCCATACTGTACTCTTCTTTCTTCCTTTGCTAACTTCTGTTATCTTTTTTTTTCCTTCTTCAAAATTTCTTCATTCTCTCATGTCACATTTCGAAGAAAAATTTTCGAAGGCTTTTTGAAGTATAAAGAAAAGGGAAAATTAGGGAATATCCTCCCTAGCACATTCACATGGTAAGATTAAGTTTGAGCATTGTCATAATGACCCAAAAAAGTTCCCCTAATAGTATTTTAAAAAAACACTCCGAAATTCAAAACGAAAAAATATTCCTCATCTATCAAAATCGTTTTACTACCAAAATCTTTTCGAGACAACCCTTTAGGGATTTTTCTTGTAACCAAGAATATTTCATCACACTCATTAAATTTTTTTTTTTTTGAAAACAAAATTTATTTCGAGCATTGTTTTAGTTTAAAGAAAAATTTATTTTGGCCTGACTTTTGAGCCAAAAAATTTGTCAAGCCCAACCCAAATTTTATTGGGGGGTGGGGTGGGGGAGGTAAAGATAGCAATGGCAAGCCACCGCCCCTCCCCATTTCAAAGCAAATATCTAGTTTTTATTAATAAATAAAGACTTGGCAAGTCTTTAAACATGTCATCTTTTTCCTCTTGCCAAACTACAGTTCTATATATCTTCTTTTTCTTCTTCTTCTTCTTCTTCTTTTTCATCTTCAAAAGTTTCTCTCTTTTCTACATGACATCTTAGAGAAAATTTTCTAAAGCTTTTAAAGTATAAGGAAAAGGGAAAAGACTTGGGAACACCACTCTTGGGGTAATACCCTTGGTAAGTGAAAAATTTAATCCTAAGAATTTATATTTGGATATGATACTTATTATGATGTGGTATTTAGGAAGAGATCTTAATAATTAACCTTGAATAATATTTAGATTTTGGATAAAGGTATTGAGACTTGGGAATTGAAGGTTAAATTCTAATAAACACAAATCCATTTGTCTCGAGTATACCTACGGCCCCTACAATACCTTCAATTTTCGAAGCTCAAAATTTTACCTTAATTTTGCCAAATTGGCCCATATGATATACTAAGAAATCTTATTGAGTGTAGATAATTTTAAGATCTAGAATCACTCAAAACTCTGGAGAAAAACATCCTAAAATCTCATTGGAAAACAACATGCCATGGCTGCCAAGAACAGGGGTAGTAGTAGGGAAGGAACTTTGAGTGAGTGTAGATGAAGATCGTTGATCGGGAGCCATTGTTAGAAAGATCGTTGAATTAAGGTATTTATAGAGATAAATCACACTGTCAAACTATTAGAAATTTTGAGATAAAATGATTGGGACAAAGATTGTCATTCTTGGATATGTGCTAACTAAGAAGTTTGATATTAAATGGCTAGATGATTTTACTTGGCGCATTTTTGGACAATTTAGATACGTATTGTGGGTTGTGATCAAAGGATTGGGGTAAGGATTATAACTATCCCTTGTGCTCATTAATAATGGAATCCTTTGGATCATGATTTCATTTCTTTACTTTGACTGAAATGAGTATGAACTTAGACTTGCTATTGTCATTCTTTTGGACATCATGGATTCTTTGCCTTTTTTAATGATAACTATGGACATTTGGATCTCATTGTGGCTATTTCCTTTGTTATTCAATGTTTTTGATAACTTTGTGTTTGGAAGCTTTTGACATAATCAAATATATATTGATTTGTTAAAAATTAGAAACATGGATTTACTTGATTCCTTTTGCAAAACTTTTATGCTTGATTTTCAACTCCAAAATATAAGAAACTCTTACTATTTTCAATTTAATTTTTTTTTTAAAAAAAAATTAGTGAGGGCACGTCCGCGCCCACATAAGGGTGCACTCATGCCCGATGCTGTAGAATAGGGCCATTTGATCGTGTCCAATCCAGAAACATTTTTAAGTACTTTTGAACTCCTTTTCATGGTTTTGAATCCATTTTTCCTCGTTAAATCAATGGATCGCTCTTTTGAAATATTTTCAAAACATTGTTCGTAGTTTTTACTCTTAAAAAATATTTTCAAAGTATTGTTTATGATTTTCACTCCTCTGAAATATTTTCAAAGTATCGGTTATGTTTTCATTTTCTTTGAAATGTTTCCAAAATACTTTATGGATTTCACTCCTCTAAAATATTTTTAAAAATTGTTGAAATATTTCATTCCTTTAAAACATTTTTAAAATATTGTTTATGATTTTCACAACTCTGAATCATTTTCGAATGAGTGGTTATGGTTCTCATTCTTTTAAAATAATTTCAAAAAAAAAAAAATGATGTGATATATCTCTATCTTTTTAAAGGTTTTTGAAATATCGATTGATATGTCAATGGTACACACTTTTGAATTGTTTTCAAAATACCATTTGAAATGACCGCAGATCACTCTTTTGAAATACTTTTGAAATATCGTTTGATATGTACATAGATCATTTTTTTTTCAAAATGTTTGAGTTCGAAATATCATTTGATATGTTCTAAATTTGAATTGAATCGAATGATTGCGTCCGATACTCGTTGAAAGTTTATATTGACTAAATTGGACCAATTGTGATTGATTGACATTCATTGTGTACCATCCTATGGATGGTTTGTTTGTGTCCAATATTGGCCTAGATTTGTAAATTATTTGAATTGGACAATTTGTGTTTGTAAACCCATATGTTTGTTTGTGTGTTAGGCTCGGGCAAACCACAGGAGTGACGACTGAGTAGTATTGGACCGATGGTTGTCTCCTATAGGGTTTTTCCATTTGTTGGATAGTTTCACCATAGCCTTGAGGTAAGCTTTCCAGGGGACTGATCTTAAGGCACGCGGTTGACCGTGCCGAATTGGCTATATGGTTACTCACCTCGAGTGGCCACTCAAGGGAGAGGTTGGAGGGATAAGGGAATGATTTGATAGGAACCAATTTGGTTTGATATGTTTGTATGTTTGGGGGTGATAAGGGTGATAGATCCACCAAATACTAGTTCTACCTATTTTATTCGATTGTATGTTTGATATTGAACTCTTTGATTGAGTTATTGATTCCGATTGATTAATGTTGGAAGTAGTTCTTATCTATCGAACTTCTAGATTCATTATATGGTTCATCTCTCATTTATTGGACTTCCTGAGCTCAGTACTTGTTGCATACTCAATTCTTGGACTATTCGAACTTACTGATTGATTTATCTCTCAATTATTAGATTTTAGAATTTTTTTATTTAAATCAATTTTTGATCAATGTGTTCATTCACCTTACCGTTCTGTTCCTAGCTATAACTTCTTATTAAGTCATTCGAACTTATTTTATAAATTTTAACTTATGTAGGTGAATAATTTCTGGGATTTTGCTTGGCTTGGAGATTTGAGACTTTTATTTTCCTTGAATGAGTTTTTGTATATTCATAATGGACGTAGCTTTGTAATCGAGGGGAAAAAATCGTTGGAATTATAAAGAAATATTATGAGTGCATGCAGTTGCTGATGTTCCATACTTTGAAGTTTAAATTAGAGACTCCCTGAGTTTTGGAAATAACTGGACAAGAAATTGGAAATTGTAATAGTTCGTAGTATCCTTATGTACCCATGAATTTATGATGTATCAGGATGTTATTGTTGTAAAGTTAGATATCTTATGGGATATTGGAATTTTGAGACTTATAATGAATATGTATTTGATTATGGAACGAATAAAAATTTTCGCTACATCGTAAATTAAGAATTTTTTTAGAGCGCCTCCCCACAGGCAGCGATTCCGGCCTAGGGACGGATGTTCTAGATTCAGGTTGTTATAGTTGCTAAGGATTTTATGCCATAAAGGTTATCACTAAAGATTAGAATACTGAATGAATAGTTAGTTTAACCTAAAAGAATATTTTTGAGTTAAAGTATATATATATATATTTTTTAAAGCGGCCGGGGATCGTCCCCAATCTGATCTGAGTACCCCCCAGCGGGCCTCGAACCCACCCCCTGTCTGGGGCTAGGATGCAGCACAAACCGCCTTCGGCCAAGGGACGTCGCCCCCGCTAGGGTCACAGGCCCGCGCAACTGGGCTCGGCGATTGAGTTAAAGTATATTTTGAAACTTGAGTTGAAGATTAAGATCTAAACACACATACAAAAACCATATGGCTTGGATATCCCATTGTTGCCTACATCACTTTCAACTTCCAAGGCTTCAAAACTACTTTTCTCTTATCAAATCTGCCAATATAATATACCGTTGAAAATCTCATCGAGTGTCAATAAGTTTAAGATCAAGAATTACTCAAAAACATGAAAAAAATGATTGAAAATATTGATGGAATCTAACTTGTCATAACTTTTGGGAATAGGGGCAGTAGTAGGGGACATCTTTAAATGGATATTGGCGAAGATCCGACCGTTGGATCATCGATTGGAAGCTACCATTGGCAAACTCATCGAGTTAGGAAATTTATAAAGGTAAAATACACCATTAAACTTATTGGAATATATCTGGCCAATTAAAACTGGATCATAGATTTTTTATAATATGAAGTTAAAAAAGATATGGTCTAGCATCTAAATGATCTTGATATTTATAGGTGAAATAATTTGAAGCATATAAGGGATTTGGATATCATCTTGGGATTCAAAGTTCAAGGACAAAGGAAAGGATTATGGCTTTTTCCCTTGCTCATTGTTATTGTCATTGTTGAAACTTTGAATCATTTTCCTTACCTTGCGAAATGAGCAAAGACTTGAACTTGATTTTGCTGTCTCTATCAAACATCAGGGATTCATTGTTGGATTGATGATAAATATGGACCATATTGTGATTTTTACTCTTGTTAATCCATGGTCATAATGACCTTGTGATTGGGAAATCTTGGACATAAATGAATGTACATTGAATGATTAAGAGTTGGATTATGGACTAATTTGGTTACTTTGCAACCTTTTCCTTAGATTTGATTAACAACTTCAAAAGAAAAAGTTGGGAGATTTTTCCATGAAAAATTTTGGTTTTAAAAAAATAATAAAAAATTAATATGATGCGCCCATTAGTGGGCGCACTCGTGCTTGGGATAGAAGTCCCAGGCCACTCGGGCATGTCTACCCCCGCTTTTGTGGGCGGTTGCGCCCAGTCTAGACCCATTCTTATAATATTTTTGACCTCTTTTGCAAAAATTGAAGGAGAAGATTAGGCTAAAACAAAAATTAAACATAGCGGAAATACACATTCAACACTATGAATAAAAGCCTAAATCTTCATAGGATCCTCATATGAGCCTAGAATTTAGATTAGAGAAAACGAAACCAACCTTTGATGCCTCTAATTAAGCTTGACCGAAACTTGTGCTTCCAAAAACACCAATGCCGAAAGTTGGTCTCCTTCACTTGATCAACTTTTGATCTACTCCAAGCTTGATGAATTCAATCCCAATCTTGATCAAATCTTGAATTCTCCAATTGAATCTTCGAGAAACAAAAAATTCCTCCAAAGCATGAAGTGGCCGTGAGCTTGATCTTCAAGATGATCAACTTTTGATCTTCAAATCTTAAGTGGAATCACACCTCTAATGATAGATCCACTCTTCCTCTTTAATTATCACTCAAGATCTATGGTTAGAGACTAGATCTAAGTATGAATCTAAGAGAGAACTTGAGAGATGAAGAGAGAAAACTTGGAGGGAAAAAATTTATAGATTTTTATGATGTAGAAAGAGAGATGGCAGAAAATTGCATGATAAGTGTGAGGTGGTTATCACATGGTATTTAAAGTGTGATCCTTGCCAACTTGGATGCTTAGTTGGCAAGGTAGATTTGGAGGGAAGAATCTAGATTCTTCTCTTCAAAATATCTTAGCTTACATGACATCCAAGTTGCAATCTATGTGGCATTTTAATTAATCAATTAATTAAAGTGCTACATAGATTCTAATTCACTTTAAATACCTAAATTTATTTCCTTCCTAATCTAATTTATTTTCTTGAATCAATTAATTCAACTATTGAAATTAATTGAATCAAATTAACCATTAATTCAATTAGAATAATTTGCCTCTTCAAATTAATCTATTCAAGAAGACCAATTTTGACTTTGGTCAAATACTTGACTTAGTCAAAATATCTCTTTATTTGTCCAATTCTAATTTAGGCAATTATCTCTAATCCAATTAGAGAATCTCTACTTACATTCATACCGTGACTAAATCGAGGAAGGCATGTGACCCATTAGGTTCATCAATTAATTAGACATGGGCTTGTAACTCTTTATGATTTATAATTAATTAAACCATTTAATTAATTACCTATAGAATTAATCTTTATTAATTCTATAGTATCCAATCTCCATAGCCGATGTCTAACTGCAAGCCTATGGAGCCCAATTTATTGGTGAATTAATTATGGTGCGAACCTCATCTACTTACATGTGCCGTGCAAATACGATCCCTCCGTTTTTCATCTCTCGATTGTGGCCTAGGGTTAAGATATTTTCGGCGTCTCTAATAGCCCAATAACTATGCATCTATTCTTAATGATTGATTTATTTGTATTCTCGACTTTGGAAACTCCTTTCCAAATTGACACACCACTTTGTGCAAGGATTTTCTTGAATCGAATCATCATAGAAAACATAAGAGATATACTCATTAATCAAGACGAGGAAACGGATCTTTTCTTGAAACTCACAAATCTCTATGCATAGATAGTTTGCACCCAACATACATCTCATATGATCTGCTAATTAGTGATCGAGATGCATATCAAAGAATAAGGACCTACCATAAGGTTACCATGGTCTCTCAAGCTGAAGGACTAATATATGTATTATTGTAAAATAGAGAATAATCAATCACTGAATGCCACTACGGCTATCTCATAGAATTCTCTATGTTGGGTCTCTCAGTAAACGTGTTCTTTTAACAAGTACCTACTAACATGCACCAGTGTCAACTACATCGATTACCCATGAAGCAGGTAATGATTCAACTCCTTGAATAATGCATCATTAGTGCAAGTCTATTCGAATCCAAGATGCCATCGTGTCAAGGATTCTATAACTTGGAGAGTTTAAGATCAAGATATCTAGAGACTAATTCATAATCACCATCATATACGTGACTTAGCCTCATAGCCTTATATGATCTAGAGGACTACTTTCATATCGAATGTTGATGAGACAATTTACGAGGATATGAAGAAGAAGACCATTTTATATATTGCAAAAATAACACTGTTTACCAAGAGTAGTAATTACAACACCAAATCTAATTGGCTATAGGGCACTACTCTCTATATTTCACTCCTTTAAATTATTTTGAGCATAAAATCTTATTTGAAATATTTCCAAAATCACATTTGACAATTTCAAAATATAGTCCACTGTTTTGAATTATTTGTAAAAATCACTTGATGTATCCACGAATTTCTTTTTTAAAATATTTTCATGGATCCTTTCGTGAAATAAATTTGAAAATTGTTTAATTTATCCGTGATCATTCCTTCAAAATATTTTCAAAATATCATGTGATGTTTCTATAAATCATTCTTTTGAAATGCTTTTCAAAGCATCGTTTATCGATAGAACTCTCTCTTTCGAAATGTTTTCTGAAAAATCTTTAATATAACCATGGTCTAGTTTTTTTGAAATATTTTTGAAATATAGTGTGATATTTTCGTGGAGTATTCTTTTGAAATTTTTTTCAAAAATTGCTTGATATGCCCATGGATCTCATTTCTGAAATGTTTTCGAAATGTCATTCGATCCTACCAAAGTTTACTCTTTTAAAATGACTCGATACATCTATGATTCACTTTTTTATGTTTGAAAGTAATTTCTCCTTATGTCCAAGATCCAATTCAATTTGAATAGTCGTGTACGATAATCGCTTGAAAATATCGTATTGTTTGAAATCGGACAACTAATATTGATTCTAGACCTATTGATTTATTGATTGTGGGTCCACGGACAAACTGCCGGTGAGAACGCTAGGTGGTATTGAATTTTCAGCTAGTCTCCTACATGGTTTTTCCATTTAAATTGGATCATTGATAACCGAATGATTGTGTCTGATATTTGATTGAAACCATTAATTGTTTAATCGGACAACTTTTACTATTCCTTAAACCTATTGAATGATTATACTGTTGGGCCCCGGGAACCCCCAGTGAGAACACTGGGCTGTATAGGACTATCAGCCAGTCTCCTACAGGATTTTTCAATTGTTGGACAGTTCCACGATTATCCTAGAGGTAGGCTTTCCAGGGAATTGATCCGCGTCATGTAGTCGATAGTGCCTATTATACGTTTGTCTGGATTGCCCTCTCGGTGTGGCCATTCGAGGGTGAGGACTTATGGAGGGATAAAGAGTTACATGTTTATCTATGAGAGTGATAAGGGTAACAGACCCACCAAATACTCATTCTGCCTTATCGACTATTTATATGATTGACTAATCGTACTATTTCATTTTCCACATGATTACTAGTTTTCTGAGCTCATGACTATTTCATTTCTGCCTACCATGATTGTTGAACTCATTACTTGGTTCTTCATATGGTCCAAATGATTCTTTGTCTTACCTTATTGTCCTTAAGCTATAATTCTTACTAAGTTAGTAGACTTACATTGATATTTTATCATGTATAGGTGAATAAATTTTAGAAGTTAACATGGCTTGGGAGCTTGTGATTTTGCTTTATGTTGATTTAGTTGTATACATATGTAGACAATTGTTATGTTTTAGGATTGTAGTTATATGAACTTGTATTGAAAGGCTTTTGTTTGAAAAGGTTGGAATAAGATTATAATGAATGGTTGTAGAATATAAGTGTGATTTTATAAGAGTGCTATGTATAAGCTTGTCCTTGAGAATTCTTTTTTAGCCCCACCCCATAGGCAGCGATTCCGGCCTAGGGATGGATGTTCTAGGTTCGGGTCATTGCAGAGTTGCATTTGTTTTGCTGCATTCTAATGGTTCTTTATGGAGTCTTGGTACTTCCAATAAGATTTTTTGCAATTACCGACCATTTGTTCCTTTTTGGGTCATAGCGTAATAAGAATCTTGTCTTTCTCTTGAGATCATCTACGCAAGCAAAAAAAGAGACTAATGATTCATTAAGTTTTTAATTGTAAATTATTAAAAAAAAAATAAATAGAGTAAAGGAAAAGTACAATCGCTTTAATTAACCGGATATTGCTAGTGTAAGTGAAATAGCCTCAAATGCGGCAAGGTGATGAGTCACGCATTCAAAATGGTTAGGAGGTAAGGTGAACATGACCCCAAAGGCATAGGCGTATCTATTTTTTATCTTAAAATAAATATGAATTTCAGCAATTTCATACATTCACGTGAAATGCACGTGCATTTCCAGTTCTGTTAAAAAGAATTATAAAATCCATATTTCGTACTTTTAGGATCCAAAAATCAACTTATAGTTATTAAACTTTTACTCAACAATTTAAATACTCTAAGAATATCCCATTGTAGTATTGGCTGTAATAAATCATAGATTCAACAAGTGCCAAACATACTACATCAATAAACATATTCAAAATTTTAAATAAGAAAGAAAAGATTTTCATAAGAAAGGGAAAAGGCTACTCATAGACTTTTATTAAATATTTTAAATGCTTTCCATTTTATAAAATCACCCATTATAATGTTCAAGATGACATGTCATAATTTCAACATGTGTCAAACATGCTATATTAGTGAGCATATCCAAAATTAAAAAAGAATGAAAAAAAATTCCATGATGAGAACCATAGAAGCCAAGTTATAAATTAATCTATAAAGTTTTATTAAATGCTTTAGGTATAGTCTTAACACACATCAAAAGATTTACATTATCGAGCATCTCCTAATTAAGAAAAAAAAAACATAATTTGCACGATGAAAAGGTTAGAACATCAAAATAAGATTGACATAACATTTTACTTATAAACCTGCTAAAACTGCTAATAGAAGTTCCAAATTAGTCTTCCTCTCTAAACTTAAATATTTATAGAAATTAGGTTGAAATGGGGCAAAATTAGAGTTGAATGTTTTTCGAACTAGTGGTGCTCTCATTTTTGAAGTATATGCGGTCGATGTAAATTTGACAGATTGAACTAGGCTCAGGCCATCTGGCACTGCATTATTGTTTTGAGAACTACACCCTTTTTTTGCAGAGTTCCAGTGGTTCTCTATAAAGTTCATAGTCCTTCCACAAAAACTTTTTGCAATTACTCACCATCAGTTTCCACAGTGGATCATGAATGTTAATTGGAATCTTGTCTTTCTCCTCAATCCATGTGTTCAAGCAAAAATTAAGTATAATGATTCTTTAACTTTTTGATGTAAAGCATGAAAAGAAACAAATAGGGCAAGGAAAAAATACAGTCGCATTAATTAATTGGATATTGCATATGATGATCGAAATAACCTCAAAGCCGGTGAGGTGATTAATCAAACATTTGAAATGATTACGAGGCAGAAAGGTGAATATGACCCCAAATGCAATGCATGCGTCCACTTTTGTTTTAAAATAAATATGAAATTCGACAAAGTAATACATTCACGTGCAAAACATGTGGGTTCCAGCTCTTTTGGAAAAGAATTAAATGATCCTTATGTCGAACTTCTAGAGTCCAAAAGCTAACTTATAGGTTTTTTTTTTTTTAAAAAAAAAAAACTTTTATTGAACACTTTAAATATTTTGGAAATCGCTTAGTTTAGTATTGGGCAGAACAGTTTATGGCTTCAACATGTGTCAAGCATACTACATTAGTGAGCATATCCAAAATTTTAAATGAAAAAGCAAAATTTTGGATGACAAAAGTAAAAGCAAACTTATTGATTTATTAAATAATATTAAATGTTTACCTGTTTATAAAATCATAGATTATAGTGTTTGACGCTACACCTTATAGTTTCAACATGTATTAAACATCCTACATTAGCGAGATATCGAAAATCAAAGAAGAATAAAAATAATTCCACAGAGAGAAGTGCAGAAACTAAGTTATAATTTTTTTTTTTTTTATAAAATTTAATTAAATGCTCTAGATATAGTTTCAATATATGTCAAACTAATTATGTACTGAGCATTTCCCATTGAAGATGAAACGATATAAGTTCTATAATGAGAAAGCTTGTGGCTCCCCGGAACCCAGGAACGGCCGTCCTTAGGCCGGCAACGCCATCTGTGGGCAGGAGGACCTCTAGCGGAGCAATAAACATATAAGGGAAAGATTTAACTAAACAAATGCTTCAATATACTTTCATAATTATGTATCAATATCATTACATATCATAAGTCACACTATTACAACTACAAACTAAACAAACTATATTTACATAAATTCCTCATAAATTATTGTTCTAGTGGCTACAAGCCACATACTAGGGGTTCTTCTAATTACAAGCTGATCATAAACTCTTATTCTTAAACGTACACCTCCATCTTTGATTACAAAATAGAACATAAAGCAAAAACTCATAATTACAATCCACAGAGCTTCCAAAGTTTATTCATCTATACATGGTAACATATTTAAATAAGTCTACCGACTTAGTAAGAATCATAGCTATGGAATGGTAAAGGAACAAGGTAATCAAACAATTCGGTATAGAGGCAATAAGGCAATAGACGAAATAAAACATGCCAAACGATTATGATAATTTCAAAAGCAAACATAAATGAATAGCTCGATGAGAGTGTAAAACGAGCCAAGAACGTAATAACAAATCAGACAATCTGTAGTAAAGGTAAAACTAATATTTGATAGATCTGCTACCCTTATAATTCCGAAATAACACATAATTCTTATCCCTCCATAGGTCCCACACTCGAGTGGCCCTCAAGATGGTGACTTGATCATGTGGAGTGACAAAATTGTCGATGGTCTGCGTGTCACAGGCCAGTCCTTGGAAAACCTATCTCCAGGCCTCTGCAGAACTATCTAAACTAGTAGGAAATCCTTCAGGGGATAAACTGTCAGACCGATGCCATCCAGCATCCCTCCTGAGGTTTTCCAAGGACCTATTAACCAATTATACAGTAGGATTTAAAAGGAACGACATTTTTTCGAATTAAAATTTTCAAAGTTCAAATGAGGTTTGGACATTAACAATTTATTCGGATTGGATTTTGGACGCATAAATTATATATTCAAATTTAGGAGAGCTTAATGGAATGAAACACAGATATAAAAAGGTAAAACGGGACAAAAAAAAGCTTAAAGTGTTTTGGAGTGGGCTCTAGGTGCGGCGGGCCTGCAAGTCTCGCGGCTGCTGCCCCGAGCATTGTTGCGCCCAATTCCAAGCGCAGACGTGCCCAACAAGCAAAAAAAAATTTTTTGAACTCCTTATGATAGCAGATGACCTAATATCAAAAAATTAGGAATAGTTTGTTCATGGCATCATCAAAATTTTTAATTTTCAAGTTTTGGAAGAAATTTTGCAAAAATATCAATTTTTGTGTTCATAACTTTGAAGACATTTAAAGCTTTGTTATGTCCAAGTTTTCACTCTAGTAACTTCCCTACTTAATTAAGGATTCAAAAACACATAATAAGGAAAAATAACCAACAAGGGAAAGTGTCCAATAATTATCAAAACAAGGTAACACTTCTCATGAATGATTGAAGTCATCATTCGACAATTTGTGAATAAGAGGCTATCAAGGCTCAAAGTAATATGCTATCAAGGAAGGAAATTAGCCTTAATTCTTACCTCATATGCTAGTAGTCCAAGGTTGATAATGATTTTTCCAAAATTATATTGAGTTTTCCTATAGGAATTCAAACCATAAATTATATAAATCTTACATCAACAAACGCTAACATAAAACCTTAATTAAGGTAGAAAACTTACCAAATGTCAACCTTACTTTTTCCCCTTAATTGATCTTAAGTGTAGGGTTCAAGAAACTTGAAGAAAAGATAGAAGAGATGATGAAAATTCTTTGAGCTGTGATTTGGAAGACAAGATTAAATGAAGTGAATGTTTGTTGTGCAACTTGTATTTATATAGAAGCATGCTTAGGACTCATTTGCCATTCCTTAATTTTCTTGCAATTCAAATTAAGTTTTATAGAAATAAAAATTGGAATTCATTTGCCATTTTCTAACTTGTCATGCTACGTGTCAATTTCCTATGGTATCTTGCCAAATGGCTTGATAAGGATTAAAATTTTGGACCAAATTAATTTGATTATAAAATGAAAATATCCAAGTGGGGGGGGAGGGGTTGTTATGGCCGGCTATATACATACACATATATGTATATATCTTGTTTTTATATGTTGTGTATAATTTAGTGTAAATGTATTATGTAATGGATTAAGTTGTGGGCTAAATTGGCTCAACTTTTGGGCTAAAAGTTATGCTAGAATTTTTCTTTTAGGCCAAGTAGTGTATTTGAAAATTTTTGGGTGCAAATTTTTTTTTTTAAAGTGGTAAAATATTTTTTGGTTTCGAGAAAAATCTCAAATTGGCCAAAAAATATCTACCGATTAAAGTTATTTCTCAAAAATATTGTAAAAATATTTACCGATTGAAATCAAGGGTTTAAGAATTTAATTAGGGACATTTCCATTTAAAAATTTAATTAGAAAAATTTTCGGGTTGTTACTAAGCTAGAGCTCCAAACTATGATTGGCATGATATTTTAGTTAAAATTAACTAGAGAGTTGCCAATAGAAGCAACCAATTGGCCTTCCTGTCTAAATCAACGGGATTTCTTATCCTAAACTCTGATACCACCTGTGATGCCCCCCGAAATCCAAGGGATGTGCGGACCCGAGACCCGAGGTGCATCACTCGCGTTCTATACATTTTAAACCAATATGATCCAAAATGCCAATTCAGAAACTAATACATTACAATCATTCAAACTAAATTCCAAACTATCGATACATTGGTCCAAACTAAGTTCCATAACATACTACTACATTCCAAGAGTTCAAAATACATAGAGCATCTACCTTAACATTACAATCCATTGGGCTAAACAAATTCTAAGTTCAAAAGTTCCAAACGTGATAGATTAAACTAAAATACAATAGAGTTTACAATCCCAAACCAAGCTATACAATCTATCACATACTTCAATCACACGTTTATCCAAACTCATGAACCTACATGGCAAAATAAAGTCATGAGTTCACTAACCTAGTAAAACTTATAGCAGAAAACAAGAATAAGAGATTCAAAGAGACATGAGCATAGCAAACGATAGGACAAGAATGTGATTTGGATAACAAGTCAAGACAATCAAGACGATCAATATACATATATACATATCAGAAACATTTATCACATTCGAGTCAATAGGCTGAAACAAGCTATTTGGTAGGTCTACAACCTTTATATCTTCAACATAAACATTTCCCCTAATCCCTCCAACTCCTGAAGGAGCTCAATCAATAAAAAAGCACAGTCGACATACATGGTTAGGATAGCGCTTCGGAATTCTACCTCCAGAATTCATCTAAACTACCCAACAATCAGGGATTTCGAGGGTCCTAGTCAACAATCCGATATTGCCCAAGTTCGATAAGTAAGAAACTCCCCCAGGGCCCACATTCATTCAATCGTATGGCTTAGAAATAAAATGGACATTCAATCAATCAATAAGCCGGCATGGCGTACGTTCTATGGCCAACAATATCAATAACATTTCAAATAAGCCAACGTATTCAATCAATCGATCAATTCAGAAATTAGACTATGGACTAGTGGAATTTTGTTTTAAAACTTTGTATTACGCTAGGATGATCGGATATGGACTCAAAATGTCAAGAAATAGGGATTTAAAACACAAGAAATCAAGTTGGGTCCGAAACTGAGCTCTTGGGCGCGCAAACGAGCGCCTGAGCTCCTAAAACACAAAAATTGGGCAGTGGCTAGGCGCTTAAGCGCCCAAGCCACTGTAAAATTTTGATCTTTGGCCCGAGAGTGGGCGCTTGGGCGCTCAACGACGGGCGCTTAGGCGCTGACTCTCGGGTTGAAATTTGATTTTTCGTCTTTTAATTTTTTTTAAATTTTTGATCCAAAAATATATTTTTAAGGTTCTAATATACGTAAAAACATTTATAAAACATCGGTTCGGGTTTTGGCTTTGAAATTTTTTGAGAGATCATTTCAACGTCAAAACATACGGTTTGTCCATATTCTTTGTTTTTAATCAAATTTTTAGTTCATTTCTCCTCTTAGTCCACGGTCCATTACTCAAAACTCAATCCCACACATCAATGTAAGAGTCAAGAACTATTCATTTAGCGTGGGATCTACATAATCAAGGATTTGAGCATGGATGGCCAAGAATAGCAAATAACCACATGAGTTCACATGCTCAACACATCAAAGGACATCATATATTCAATAACTCAAAGCATGCTCGATTATTCAACGAAAAAGCTGGAAACATAGGCTCATGGAGAAGAGAGGAAGCTATAAGTCTTACCTCTTGTAGCTTAATCCTTGGAGATACAAACGTTTCAAGCTTATAACCAGCACCTATAACCATGTAACATACATATTTCAAACTCTACATATAACATATCATTAACCATCTTAAGATTCAATCTTAAGCTACTTACCAAGAGTCTAGAATGAGCTCACACCACCTTGAATCCCCCCTTGAGAAATTGGTTTTGAGAGAAATAAGAATGCAAGTGAAAGCTCAATGTGCTAGGAGATGTTTGTCAAGTTTCTGCAGAAATTTTTGTGAAACAAATGTGACTTATTTATAGAATGGATTTAGGGCTCAAAGTGTAAGGATCTAATTGCTCAAGCCCTTCTAAGCAATTACCAATATTTAGTGATAGTTTAGGGTGGCTATTGACAATATAGGATGGGTGAAAAGAGTACAATCCATCACAATGGTGGCTGCTGCGGCTGGCTTCTACAGAATCAGATTTTCCTTTCTTTTTTTTTTTTTTTGAATTTTAATTGCTCTCCATTTTAGTCAAAATTGATGGCTATGGTTTTTGGCTTGACTTGGGCTTATTACCTGGGCCATTTGGGCTCGTTTTTGGGTCGAAACGTGTCGAGAAAATAAAACATGTTCACTTGAAATTTTTCCAAACGTGTGCAACGTGTTTTGGTTTTAAAACGAAACTCAATTTTGAAATCAAATAATTTTTTTGATACATTGACGATTCAAGAATTTTATTTTAAGAAATTCTCGGGTGTTACACTCTCCTTCCCTTAAAAGAATCTAATCCCTAGATTCATACCTTATTCGAACAAGTGTAGATACTTGTTCCGCATTTCATCCTCATGTTCCCACTTAGCCTCTTCTACTTTCTGATTCCTCCAAAGAACCTTAACTTGCGGTATCCTAGGATTCTTAAGCTCACGGCCCTGAAAATCTAGGATACGAACAGGCTGTTCTACGAAGGAGAGGTCGCTCTGGAGAGGTATATCAAGATGTTCTATAACGTGCGAAGGGTCAAGGTAATACTTTCACAGTTGGGACACGTGGAACACGTTATGGATTTTTGTTAGATTCGGTAGAAGGTTTAATCGATATGTTACAGGACCAATTCGTTCCAAAATCTCAAATGGTCCTGTATATCTAGGGCTTAG
>JACFYI010003665.1:1214238-1251447 GCA_014898755.1 Handroanthus guayacan
AGAATGCCATCTTGTATAGTTGGGGGGAATCCTAGCCTAGTATAGCTAGGATCTAATTTAGACGTTTTTCTCTAATCCAATTAGAGAATCTCCCCTTAGATTCATACTGTAACTAAATCGAGAAAGGCATGTGACCCATTAGGTTCATCAATTAATTAGACATGGGCTCGTAACTTTTTATAACAATTAATTAAATCATTTAACTAATTACCTATAGAATTAATCTCTATTAATTCTATAGCACCCAATTTCCATAGTCGATGTCTAACCACAAGCCTATAGAGCCTAATTTATTGGTGAATTAATTATGATGCGAACCTCATTTACTTACACATGTCGTGCAAATACGGTCCCTCCATTTTCCATCTCTCGATTGTGGCCTAGGGTTAAGATATTTTCGGCATCCCTAATAGCCCAATAACTATGCATCTATTCTTAATGATTGATTCGTTTGTGTCCTCGACTTTGGAAATTCCTTTCCAAATTGACACACCACCTTGCACAAGGATTTTTTTTAATCAAATCATCATAGAAAACATAGGAGATATGCTCGTTCATCAAGATGAGAAAATGGATCTTTATTTGGAACTCACAAACCTTTATGTGTAGATAGCTTGCACCCAACGTGCACTTCATGCGATCCGCTAATCAGTGATCCAAATGCACATCAAAGAACAAGGATCTACCATACGGTTACCATGGTCTCTCAAGTCTAAAGACTAATTATATGCACTATCATAAGATAGAGAATAATCCATTACTGAATGCCACTATGGCTATCTCATGGAATTCTCTATGTTGGGTCTCTCAGTAAACTTGTTCTTCTAACAAGTACCCACTAACTTGCACTGGTGTCAACTACATCGATTACCCATGAAACGGGATAATGATTCAACTCCTTGAATCATACATCATTAGTGTAAGTCTATCCGAATCCAAGATGCCCTCGTGTCAAGGATTCTATGACCTAGAGAGTTTAAGATCAAGACATCTAGAGACTAATTTTATGATCACCATTATATGCGTGACCTAGGCTCATAGCCTTACATGATCTAGAGGACTTTTTTCATATCAATTGTTGATGAGACAATTTACGAGAATATGAAGAAGATGGCCATTTTATTTATATCGTAGAAATAAGACTATTTACATAAGAGCAGTAATTACGAAGCCAAATCCAATTGGCTGCAGGGCACTACTCTAACATTCCACGCGTTGGCTACAATGACCTACCTATCCAAAGTAATCTTTCCTACATTAAACAACTCGCACGGATCCTTAATTACCAAGTTTGGGAACTCAGGAAAACCAGGATTCCTCAAGCTAAGGTTTTTTGAAGGAATTAGAAAGATGAAGAAGCCACATGAAAGCATGAAGACAAGATACGCAAAAAGTACGCCTACCTTTTTGACTAACAGGTTTGAGCTATATATCTTAGGACTTAGAAGTTTAGCTTAACTTATTCTATGTTTAAGATAGGATAGAATTTGCGGACCAGATTCCTTTAAGGAGGGAAAGCGTAGTACCCTGTCAAATTTCCTTAACTTAAATAATAAAATTTTATTCATGCATAACAATAATTTTCTACAGTTTCATGCAAAACAATATTTTTCTGCAACTTCTAAAATTTTTTTATATCTAACATCATTTTTCTACAATTTTTAAATTGTTATACTTATCCACAAAATTTGTTATATAGAATTCTTTAATTCTTTTTTAACCCCAAAATTTTCTAATATTTTTATACCTTAAATTCTTCCTCAAATCTTGGAAAAAAAATAAAAAAATTCACCTCAAAAAGGCCTGGGGGCAGCCATCCATACACAAGAAGGGGCAAAATTGTATTTGTCCCTAAACTTTATCACATGTGAGAATTTGGAAAATAACTATTTTATCACTTTGTGTAACAACCCAAAAATTCTCCTAATTAAATATTAAGTTAAGAGAATTTTCCTAATTAAATTTGAAATTCATCGCTATTAATCGGTAAACATTTTGACAATGTTTTTGAGAAAATTTTAATCGGTAAACATTTTTTCGCCGATTTGAGATTTTTCTTGCAACTGAAAATATTTTATAACTTTCGAAAAATTTATTTTACACCTGAAAACTTTTGTATACATTATTTAGCGCAAGAAAAAATTATGGCCTAACTTTTAGCTCACAACTTGAATCCAAAACTTATTAAAACGCAGCCCAATACACTAAATTATACAAAATACAACTGAAATATATTTGAGTGTGTGTTTGTGTGTGCAGCCGGCCATCCCTCCCCACCTAAGGAAAAATATCTACACTTAATTATTAAGAAAAGACTTGAAAGTCTTTGTGCATGTGTGTAATTGGCAAAGAGCATCTCCACCACACTTTCTTCTCCCTTATCTTCTATCATCTTCCTTCCTTTCCTCCGTGATTTTTCCTTCAAATTTCAAAGTTTCAAGTTCCATTGAAGCTCAATTCACAAAGGAAAAAAGAACAAGGTGAACACTTGGTAAGCTTTCAACTTATATTTAGGGGTTTTTGATTTAGGATTTAAGAAAAGTATGGTAGTAACAATTAATGATTTTTATTGTGATAGGAAGACTTGAGATTTGAAGAGATTGCTATCATTTTTAAGGATAAGCTAAGAAGGTAAGAACTATGACTCATCTTTTTCTTTTGATTCATATTAATGGTTGAGCTTTGATGATACTTCACTTTGCTTGAATATTGATGAACCTTGTTGTTGAACTTTATGAGAATCCTATGTTTGGAAGATTGAACTTCGGACAATTGAACTAATTATGATAAAGTGTCTAAGTGATTTTTTATACTAATAGATGGTTAACCTAAAAAATATTTTAGATTGAAAGCATATTTTGGGACCAAAGTGAGGGTTGAAATCTAAACACATGCAAATATATATTATCTCACGGATTCACCCACTACCCTTGGTTCAACTTCAACTTTCAAAGCTTCAAAACCTATCTTAAGCTTATCAAATCGGCCTATATAATATACCGTTAGAAACCTTGTCGAGTATAGATAATGTCAGAAGCAAGAATCACTCAAAAACATGAAGAAAGGTGGCCGTAAATGTTGATGGAATAGAACATGTCAGATCTGCTGAGAAAATAGGGGCAGTAGCGAAAGAAGAAACTTTGGTTAGGTATAATGAAAATCCGACCGTTGGATCATCATTAAAAGCCACCGTTAGAAAGATCGCTGAGTTAAAAGAATTGTAAAAGTAAAAATTTTTAAATATAGACTGTCGTTCTTGAAAATATGTTTAACGGAGAGGTTTTGATGTGAAATGATTAGGTGATTTGCTTGAAGCATATTTCGGAATTTAGAAGCTTATTGTGATCAAAGGATTGAGGTAAGGATTATGGCTATTCCTTCTTTGTTTTTATGCTATCGAATAATATTTGAATTTTGAAATCATCTATTGATTGAAAAATGAATACCTTTGTTTGATTGCCTAACTCGAGAAATTTTGGACACTAATACTTGTGTGATCTTTATCCTTGCTATGAAACGTTGATTCCTCGATCATGTTGGAGAATTATGGGAGTTGAGATTATGAACAAATTAGGCCTTGAACATTTTGATAATTTAAAAACACAAAAATTAGTATTTTTGTAAAATTTCTTCCAAAACATGAAAATTAAAAATCTTGATGAATAGTGGAACAAACTAAGTTTAATTTTTCATTTTTGGAGGTCTGCTATCATAATTAATTTATTAAAAAAAAGGGAGCAAAAAATGGAAAAACCGCCTGGTGCGACTGAGCCCAAATTTGGGCACTGCAGCACCCATGGCAGTCGCCTTGGGCCACTCCAGGCACATCCGAGCCCATTTTGAGCGCGGTTGCACCTATTTCAGAACTTTTTTAAGTCAAATTTTAATTCGTTTTGCCTTTATATATCCATATATCACTCCATAAGCTCTCCTCAATCCAAATATATGTTTTACGTGTCTAAAATTCGATCCGATCAATTATGTTCAAATGTCATTTGAAACTATGATCATTTAATTCAAATGATTGCTATTGTTTTTCAAACTTATTGTGTATTAGATTTGAATCAAATCGATTGTTTATGCCTGATTATTATTTGGAGCTTCGTTTGATTAAATTCGGACAATTGTTATTCCTTCTGAAACCCATTAATTGATATTCATTTTATGATGTACTGTAGATGGGATTGTTTGTTTCTAAAAATTTGAATTGATTTGATTGATAATGTTCGAACCTCGTTTAAAACTTTGCTTATTTTATTCGTACAATTATCATTACCATCGAAACCCTTTTGTGTATTGATTTGACTAACAATGTCCGAACCTATTTTGAAACTTTGCTTTTTAATTTGGACAATTGTTATTACCCTCGTAACATTTTGTATATTACCCGCGTTTGATGGGCAGTATCGGATCGTCAGCCAGTCTCTTGCAGGATTTTTCTATTGTTGGGTAATTTCAAGGAACCTAAAGGTAGGTATCTGGGGATTACTCTAAGGCTCGTGGTTGATCATGCTGCGGTGATTGTGCCTTAAGTACCATCGATGCTCCTTGGGTGGCCAGCTGAGGAAGCAGATTTGGAGGGATAAGGATTATATGTATGCTGGAGTTATAAGTGTAATAGATCCAACAAATACTAGTTTAGCCTCTGTTATACGATTGTGTGAATTGTTTTACGCTCATGTTTGAGCTACTTATTTCTATTTGATTATTGAATTATCACAATCGTTTAGCATATTTTAACTCGCCCATGAACTTCATTGACTCTCTAAATGATATGTTGATTTGGTATATGTGATAATCGGTTCGTGAGCTTATTGTTTATCTTGATTATCAATCATTGAACTACTAAATCGATTATGCTATTCTGAGTTGATCATATATCTTTTCTAAGCCTATCAGTTGACATGATTATTATCGATTGAAGTCTTGAATTGGAGATGAAATTCAGCGTTTGATTGTGGATTAATATCAAGCTCATTCAGCTAATGTTTATTGAAACCCTGACTCGGGCTTGTTGTCCATTTATTAACTGTTGATAACTTTTGAATTCGTTATCATTCAGCCATTGGTTTCGTTGATTTATTGCCATTGATATTGAACTCTTTGCTTAAGTTATCGATTCCGATTGGTTATTCTTCCAATTAATCCTTTTCTACCAAACTTCTAAATTTGTTATATGATTCGTCTTTTATTTATTGGAATTCTAAAATCTTTTATTGCTTTTGACTCTTGATCCATTTGTCCTTTCACCTTGCCGTTCTATTCCTGGCTATAACTCCTTACTAAGTCATTTGTACTTATTTTATTAATTTTACCATGTGTAGGTAAGTAATTTCGGGGATTTTGCCCAACTTGGAGATTCAAGACTTTCATGAGCTTCTATATATGTAGTGGATAGCGATGTAATCAAGGGAAGGAATCGTTGGATAGAAACATTATAGGTGCAGGCGATTATTGATATTCTGTACTGAGAAGTTAAACTAGAGATTTCCCTGACTTTTGAAAATTGTAATAGTTTGTAGTATCCATATGTATCCATGTACTTATTATGTACCAGGACGTTATTGTTGTAGAGTTCAACATCTTATGGAATACTGGAATTTTGAGGCTTGTAATGAGTGTATATTTGAACTTGGATTGTATAAGGAGTTGTAAAATATAAATACAATTTTGTATAAAGGTTATGTTCAAGTTTGTAAATGAAATTTTTTTTTAGCCCTTCCCTTAGGTAGCGATTTCGGTCTAGGGACGAAAGTCCTAGACCCGAGTCGTTATAGGTGGTATCAAAACTTAGGTTTTCTTGGAAAGAAAATCCGAACTATGCCCGAAAAAGATCCTTGGGATAGGAACTTTGATTGGGAATGCATCATAGGAATGACTTTAAAAACCCTATATACTTATGGTCCTTTCTGCTAAAATTGTGGCTACTGCCATAGCAGTCCTTGATGCCACTATTCTTAATTCTAGCACCCAGCTCAATTGCTTTTGCAAGATAATCTACCACAGCTTAATACTGATATAGTCAGTCTATTTCTAGGATAAAGTCAAAATCCTAGATTGGTAGTTCAATGAGTGTGTTTTGAATTTCTAATTTTCTGTGTTCATAGGACAGGGAGAATACCTAGCACAAGTCCCATGACGCCCTCCTACTAGAGTATGTACTTCATAGGAGGTTTTTCTATTTCCAGGAGTTAGGCTAATTCATTTCACATAGTTAATTAGGATAAAAGAATGCGTAGCACCAGGCTTAAATAATGCTTTACATATAAAATTCTGGATTAGAACCTTACCTTCCACCACCTGGGTAGGGTCCTTTCCTTTCTCTCCGGCTAGGGTATAAGCTCGGGCTTTAACTTGAGGTCGTCCAACTGTGCCCTGTTGCTATTGGATCTACATCCAAGCACCAGTATTCTTTTGGTTCTGCGGGCAATCTTTCATTGCATACTGTGCACTTCTACCAATCAAGCACTTCCTTTGCTTTTTCCAGTATTGGTCCTCAGTGTGCGAAGTGCCTCCGCAAAACCCACAATTTCCTTTTCCAGCTACAACTGGAGCCTTGCCCTTACTATCTGTGTTTACTATATTCCCTATCTTAGGTTTCTTTCCATAGAAACCTTTCTCTCTATTTTCTTCATCAAATGTTCCTAACCGCTTCCTCTTGCATTTCTCATTTATCTTCCTGAGCTTTTGAAATTCAGATTCAAGCTCCATTGCCATTTTCACGGTGCTGTCATAGTTCGAGGGTCGACTAGGCTAAAGCTCACCTCAAATCGGGCCTTAGACCTTCTATAAATCTCTTCCTACGTCTTTCCTTGTCCGCTAAAATGTGCAGTGCACATTGAATCAACCGATTGTACTCGACTTCATACTTGGCCACTGTGAGGGTTCCTTGTATCAGACTCATAAACTCCTTTTCTCTCATGTCCCTTACTACTTGAGGGATATACTTTTTCAGAAATTCTCTTCTGAACTCGTCCCAAGTTCCTTCTAATTTTTCTCTTTCCCAATTCTGTTCCACTATTTTCCACCAATGTCGCGCGGCTTCTTCGAACAGGAATATGGCATACTTTACTTTCTGTGGATTTGGGTAGTTCAACACTTGAAAAATTTTCTCGACCTTAGACAACCAAAACTCAGTCTTTTGATCCTCAGGTTCGCCTTTGAACCTGGGTAGATTAAATCTTAGGAATCTCGTTAACATTTTATCCTCCATATCCCTCTCTTGTTCATGGCCCTAATTTTCCTGTCGTCGACCCTGGTTCAGGATTTGTTGTAATAGAGTCATGAGTTGTTCTGCTACGTGCTCATTTCTCGGAAGTGTTCTTTGTCGGGGTCCATTTCATGTGGGAGGTATGAGTTCACAAGGTTCTCATCGTGGTACCCCATTATTCACATTATTTGGAGTTTTTGGTGCTCGTAACTCTTCGCATAACACCCTTCTTGACCTTTCCCATTTTCTAGGGGTTCGCTATTTGACGTATTACCACTTGAAGCTATGTCTATGTGAAATTTATGACAATAGACTTTCATTATTATTTTGGGGGCCTTATATCACTTTTCAAGCTTAAAGGAACAAATATTGCAACACTTAAAAATATTCAAGTCAAGTATACTTCAAAAGCTTTATTGCATTTCAGTCAATACTTTCGAGTACACTTTGTGTTCATATGGTTATATAACCATCTTACAAAAATTGTCAAAATACAAGATGGTTATCTAACCAAGATTCCCATCACATCCTCCTTTCCAACTTTCTCTTAACAAATTCTACCATCAATGCAAGTGCTATATCAAGCTACTAATACGAAAGTTAGCACTTCTACCCATCACTATTTGCAACCATTCTACTTGCCTAGCTAAAAGTTAAAGCTTACATGTCAATATTTATATATATATCTAGATACCACCATCCTATTTAGTCAATCACAATATAATTAGGATCCTCTTTGGAATCATCCTTCTCCTCCTCATCTCTTTTGTTGGCATTGATGCCATTATTATCATTACCACCACTCACATCATTATCATCACCTCTAACATTACCTTCATTAACTTCCCCATTCACATTATTGCCGCCACCTTCACTGCTATCATTTTCATCATTGCCACCAATATCATCTACCATCTCATTACTCTCATAATCTTTATCGAATAAGGCATTTTCCCCGACCGCAATTTGCTGATCGACCCAAGCGGGAGACTCCTCCATAAGATGCATCAGATTGGGAGGTGATAGGGTCCTAACTCCCATTCATGATGTCATCTTGAACCTCCGTTCACCCTCATTGCCACCATTTGGCACATTAGAAGTTCTCTCACTTTGGGTCGGAGCTGTCAAATTAGGAGATGTTATCCCGTTTTACCTCGCCTCAGGGACTCCTACGAAGAATGGTAGGGACAACCATATAGATTCCTTACTTTCGAAATTCAGGACGTACTCCTCTCGCATGTAATTATGGGCTATCCATTCGGTGCCAAGCATTGCATTCGTGAGTTGTTTGGAAGTATTCTCAAGCTGAGTCACGATACCTCCAATGACTTAGTGAAATTACTCCCGATTGTTGGTCGCCACATTTCTCATATTTATTTGTTGGCCTTGATGTTTGGCTAACATAACCTCCATCGCCTTTCTAGCCCACATGCTATACTCTTCATGCACCTTATAAAGATCAATGTATGCTCCATTCTAGTATTCTATCTCCCGATCTCTCTTAATCACCTTTCCTTCCCAATCAATCACTTTTTATTTCTTAAGTGGTCCAATATTGTTGTGACTCAAACTGTGCATGGAATTCGAGTCCGTCCAATAGTGCACTTTGTTCGTCTACCCACATTGTTAAAAAGATCTAACAAGGTTAGTACTTAAAAAAAAGAAAATGAAAGAAAGGCAAAATTCTAATCATTCTAAACCTTAACACAATGAGGTTTGCCTATCCTAGGCTCTAATACCATATTTGTAACACTCCAGGTTCTTAGAGTATCTGCCCCTACATCCAAAATGTTACTCAACAAAAAGAAGACTAATTAAAAATCCATAGCATCAAATTCATAATATATTCATTGCTAAACGTCAAACATCTCATAATATTACAAGCCAATTTTTTTTTTTTTTGGTCCCAAAATACAACCTAAAGTTCAAAATATACATTCCAACTATATACAAAGTTCCCAACAAGTCCCAAATACAAAATACTTAACATATACAACCATCAATACTAACAAACGTCCTAGCACAAGGTTCACAAGCTTCCAACATTCCATGTGCTAATTTCCCACAATAGTAGAGTTAAGGGATAAGTTCACTGACTCAACAAGGATTATAACCATAATCATGAAAAGGGGTAGCTCAAACAAATATGTTCAAGGAGTTCAAAATATCATTACGAATTTAACAGATCTCAAGAACATTTGATATCATGAGTTCATGAACAATCATTTAGCTCAAAGGCTCAAACATAACAATTCGATATTCATAACGATACAAACAATAGCATAAACAATTCATAAGCTCAAATTTCAGCATTTATGAATATCGAAATATATGTGGCTAGACTAGTTTTTGGTAGGTCTGTCACCCTTATCGCTCATAATTTCTTTTTTGTTCTCCTTGTTCTTCCTAACCATCCCTGAGTAGTCACTCATGAGGATATTAAAATCACCTCTGAATAGTTACTCATGATGATATAAATAAGCATAGCTGTCGTAGCACTGTCGACCACAAGCCTAAGAGTAATCCCTCGGAAACCTACCTCCAAGCTCTTTGGAATTACCCAACGTAAGAGAAGCCCCAAGTTTGAGATCGACGATCGTTATCGTCCTAATATTTCCCATTGAAGTTCCCAGGGCCCAACATATATGCATTAGGTTTCAAGAAATTAGACATAACAATGAAATGATCATTGGATCATTAAACGAGTACTTTGAACATATCAGATATAACGATGAAACTTTCATTAGATCAACAAATAGATACATTGAGAATTGGATACAACGATTGGGTCGGATTATTGGACATAAGAAAATCAATTTGACATCAAAACATTTAAAAGAAATTTTAAGCTCAGAACGGATGTACATGTTCAAACATATAATTTCAATTAGATCACATTTTTAAATAACGAATGGATTTAACGAACGGTTCGGATTGGACTTTGAACGTAGGAAAAATCATTTTAAAGTTTTTAAAATATTGAAAAGAGGTGAAAAATGGACTTAAAATAGCAAAAGAGGTCAAAAATAAAATTTTGGGGATTGTTCCGGGTGCATTCACGTTCAAAAACGGGCACGGACATGGAGAAAATGATCCAAAGTTACTGCCTTGGGTGCATTCACGCGCTGTTCACATGCGGTCGAAACTTTTTTTTTTCCTAGCAGCATTTTCAGCTCGTTATTCTCAAATTTTTAGTTTGATAAATAGGTTATGAGTTACTTTTAAACTAAGCATTTACAAAAAAAAAAAATAAATAAATAAAAATCATCTTTTCTAAATTAAGATTTTGCACAATTTTGTTTAATAACCTCACTTATCAAAATATTAAAATTTCATAACAAATATTTTAGGTATCCTTATGACTTTATTATATCCAAATGATCATTCAATCATGATCAAAGGTAAGTCTCATGGGATTATAAATGAAGTCATCAAGCTCATTTCAAGATTAATGTTTTCACCATCAAGATCAACAAATAAATCAAACATTGAAGAAGATCTTAGCATGGATCTTGGTAAGGAATCAAAGATGGCCGTAGAAATAACCCTTACCTCTATAAGCTCTAAATCCCAAAGATAATGTTCCAAGGATAGCTTCAAGTTAGATCCCCTGCAAAATCATTTAAACATTTCATTTTCATCTTAAATTTCACATTAACTCATTTGGTAATTCACACCTAAGCTTACCCAAGTGTATATTCTTATGAGAGTGTTCTTCCTACTCTTTTCTCTTTGTTAAAGTCTTGAGTGTCTTGAAGATGGTTGGATGAGGATGTTTTGAAGAAGGATATTGATATATATGTATGTATATAGAAAGATATCATAAGGAGAAGAATAGAGGAGAGGTTTAGAGATATTGTTGGAAAATGAAAGTGTAAGAGTGTTTTGCCACTCTTCAATCCTTATTTATGGATGAAGGGAAGACTAATTTGGAGAGGTCTAAAGCTTACAAAACAAGCTTCATTTATACATACATATGTGTATATAATTTTCACATGTTATAAAACTAGACAATTGAATTTTTTAAATATAAATTAAACATATCTCCCCATTTAGGGGGATAGCAAATCCGGTAGCAGCAGTTCAGATTTTCTCTCCTTTTTTTAAAAAAAAAAATTGAGAATTGGGCTTTTAATTTTTGAGCTATTAGCTTGGGCCAAAATCCCTATTCTATTGGGCCGAAATTGAGGTTTTGGGCCAAATTTAATTGTGATAAAATTTTCGATTGGTAAAACGAAATATTTTCATTGTTAGAAAATTTTGAATGATCGAGGAAAAATCATTAATAGTTGATACAGTTTTTAAGTTTTAAAAAATAAAGTTTTAGAAGTACAATTAACGAAATTTTCGAATATAAGAAAATTTTTCGAATGTGAGAAAATATTTAATTATAAGAAATTTTTTGTGATTATAAAAATTAATTTGTCATTAAAATAAAGATTTAAAATTCACTTAGAGAAAAATTCGAGATGTTACAATTTTATACATTTTTTTATAAAATTTCTTTAAATTTTGTAGATATAGTTTCATTATATGTCAAATGAACCATGTATTGAACAAATCTAATTTAAGATAAAAAGAAATAATTTTTATGATGACAAAGCAAGAGCTACAAACTAAGATTGGCATGACATTTTGGACATAAAATATACTAGAGAACCCGCCAATACAAACCCCCAATTAGCCTTCCTTTCTAAACTTGAACATTGGATGAAATTAGGTCAAAATTAGGGCTTCAAATTTTGAGAAATTGCAGTACCTTGGAAGGAAGTTATTATTGTAGAAAGAAAATCATGAGGAAAACTTCGTGGCCACACTTAAATCCAGGAAAAAGGTACTTCATTTGCTTTAAGTTTCAAGCAGGCTATCAAGAGCAAGAATTTTTTTCAAGATATAATGTTCGATTCAAAATTTTTGTTAAGCTCTATCATTTAAGGAGACTTGGAGGCTACAATTTGCATTTTGCCTCAAGATGTGCAAGTTAAATATATTAAAATTATCCAATGCGAACTTTAAGACATCACGAATTTCATGTTCTCTCAATGTACACCCAATGGATCAAAACTCAACTTCGGGTTTCAATGGAGCATTGATTCAACTTGGAGGTGGTTGAGTAGTTCCAAAACTAGTGCTGCTCTCATTCTCGGAGTTTAGGCAATTGATATAATATTGAAGGATGAAACTCGGCTCAAGCCATCTAGCACTGCATTGTTGTCTTGAGGTTGCATTCTTTTTGCGGCCATCCAGTGGTTCTTTATAAAGTCTCGGTTCTTCCAATAAGACTTTTTGCAATTGTAGGCCATTTCTTGCCTATTTGGATCATAAATGTAAATTAGATTCTTGCCTTTCTCCTGAGTCCATCTAAGCAACCGAAAATGAAAGACTAATAACATCTTGGTTATAAAACTTGCTAAACTCACAAATAGAACTCCCAAATTGGTCTTCTTCCCTAAAACTAAACATTAGTGGAAATCAGGTCAGAATTAGGGCAAAATTAGGTTTGAACATTTTTCGAACTAGTGTTGCTCTCATTCTTGAAGGTCAAGCTGTTAATATAATTTTGGATGATCAAACTAGCTCAAGCTAACTGGGACAACGTTATTTTTTTTAGAACTGCATCCTTTTTGCCCCATCCTAGTGGTTCTTAATAGAGTTTTCTATCTTTTCATGAAGACTTTTTGCACTTGATCACCATTTGTTTCCTATTGGATCATAAATATTTATTAGGATCTTGCCTTTCTCCTCAACCCGTCTATTCAAGCAAAAGTTAAATCGTAATGATTCGTTGAATATTTGGTGTAAAGTATGGAAAAAACACACAAATAGAACACGAAAAATATCATAGCATTAATTAATGGGATATTGTATGTGATGATTGAAATAACCTCAAAGCCAGTTAGGAGATTAATCAAACTTTCAAAATAGTTATGAGATAGCAAGATTAATATAACGCCAAAGGCAAGACGTGTGTTCACTTTTTATTTAAAATAAACAAGATTTCAAACAATGTGATACATTTATGTGCAAAGCACGTGGATTTCTAGTTCATTTGGAAAAGAATTAACAGATTCTTATGTCAAACTATTAGACTCCAAAAGCTAACTTATAGTTTTTTAATAAAATTTTTTTGAACGCTTTAAATGTTTTGAAAATCAGCCAGTGTAGTGTTAGGCGGGACAAGCAATAGTTTTACCACATAACATACTACATGGATGAGCATATTCAAAAATTTAAATTAAAAAGAAAATATTTGGATGATAGTGGCACAAGCAAACTTATTGTTTTTTATTAAATAATATTAAATGTTTCACCTATTTAGAAAATCACCCATCATAGTTCTAGACACGACTCCTTAGTTTCAACATGTATCAAACATGCTACTTAAGTGAGATATCAAAAATTAAAGAACAATGAAAATAATTTCACGTAGTGAAGTGCAGATACCAAGTTATAATTTTTTAAAAAAAATTATTAAATTCTTTAGATATAGTTTCAATACGTGTCAAACGAACCATGTATTGAGCATATCCTATTTAAGATAAAAAGAAAACTAGAGCTGCAAACTAGAACTGCAAACTAAGATTAGCACAATATTTTTTTGGATATAAAATTAACTAGAGAACCCGCCAACAGAAACCCCCAATGGGCCTTCCTCTCTAGACTTAAATATCTGAAGAAATTAGGTCAAAATTAGGGCTCAAATTTGGAGAAATTGTAGTCCCCTGGAAGGAAGCTATTATTGTAGAAAACAAATCATGACAAAAACTTCGTGGACACACTTGAAATCCACGAAGAAGATACACTATGTGCTTTAAGTTTTGAGTAGGCCATCAAGAGCAAGAATTTTCTTGAAGATATGATGTTTGGTTCACAAGTTTTGTTAAGCATTGCCATTTAAAGGGACTTGGAAGGCTGCAATTTGCATTTTGCCTCCAAGATGTGCAAGTTAAATATATTAAGATTATCCAATGTAAACTTTAAGACATCACGGATTTCATATTCTCTCAATGGACACTCAATTGAGCAAAACCAATATCGGGCTTCAATGGAGCATTGATTGAACTTGCAAGTGGTTGAGTAGTTCTGAAACTGTTGTTTCTCTCGTTCTCGAAGTTTAGCTGAATGATATAATATCGAAGGACATCTAGCACTTCATTGTTGTCTTGAGAGGTGCTTTCTTTTTGCGGCCATCCAGTGGTTCTCTA
Source organism: Handroanthus guayacan (assembly GCA_014898755.1). Taxonomy (NCBI): domain Eukaryota; kingdom Viridiplantae; phylum Streptophyta; class Magnoliopsida; order Lamiales; family Bignoniaceae; genus Handroanthus; species Handroanthus guayacan. The sequence goes on from JACFYI010003665.1 coordinate 1,228,654, forward strand.
TGGAGTATCGATTCTTCCAATAAGACTTTTTGCAATTACAGGCCATTTGTTGCCTACTGGGATCATGAATATAATTAGAATCTTTCCTTTCTCCTGAGTCCATCTAAGCAATCAAAAATGACAAACTAATGATATTTTGAATTTCTTGGTGTAAATTATGGGAAAAAAAAAAACATAAGAAGCAAGGAGAAAGTACAATCGTGTTAATTAATCAGATATTGCATGTGTGATTGAAATAGCCTCAAAGGCAGCAAGATGATTAGTCACACATTTGAAGCAATCAGGGGGTGAACACAACCCCAAAGGCAAGGATGCATCCAATTTTTACTTTAGAATAAATAAAAACTTTCCCAATGTGAAACATTAACATGCAACACACATGCATTTCCAGTTATTTTAGAAAGAACCATAAAATTCGTGCATCGTACTTAGTTTCTTATTAAACTTTTACTCAACAACTTAAATAGTCTAATGGCATTTCATTATAGCATTGGGTATGATAAGCCATAGTTTCAACACGTGCCAAATATACTACTTTAATGAGCATATCCAAAATTTTAAATAAAAAAGAAAAGATTTTCACGAGAAAGGTCAAGTCAACGTATTTATTTTTATTAAATATTATTAAATTCTTTGCCTATTTATAAAATCACCCGTTGTAGTGTTAAACATGACACGTCACAATTTCAACGTTTGGAAAACACGCTACACTTGAAAGCATATTTGAAATAAAAAAAGAATGAAAAAAATTTGATGACAAGAAACGTATAATCCAAGTTATGAATTTTTCTCTAAAGTTTTATTAAATGCCTTGGATATAGTTCTAACACGTGTCAAACAATTTATGTTATTGAGCATATCCTAATTAATATGAAAAATATATAATTTGCACAATGAGAAGGCTAGAACATCAAAATAAGATTGGCATAATATCTTGGTCATAAAACTTGCTAAACCTACAAATAGAACTCCGAAATTGGTCTTCTTCTCTAAACTTAAACATTTGCAAAAATTAGGCCAAAATTAGAGCAAGATTAGGGTTGAATAAATTTCGAACTAGTGTTGCTCTCGTTCTTGAGGGTCAAGCTGTAAATATAATTTTAGAGCACCAAACTAGGCTTATGCTATCTAGCACAATGTTATTTTCTTGAGAACTACATCTTTTTGCCCCATCCTAGTGGTTCTTAATAGAGTTTTCGGTCCTTCCACGAAAACTTTTTGTAACTAATCACCATTTGTTCCCTATTGGATCATAAATATTTATTAGAATATTGCCTTTCTCCTCAACCCATTTGTTTAAGCAAAAGTTAAATAATAATAATCCATTGAATTTTTGGCATAAAGTATGGGAAAAAAAAAACACAAATAGAGCACGAGAAACAGACAATAGCATTAACTAATTGGATATTGCATGTGATGATTGAAATAACTTCAAAGCCAACAAGGTGATTAATCAAACCCTCAAAACGGTTACGAGGCAGGAAGATTAACATGACGTTGAAGGCAAGACATGTGTCCACTTTTTATTTAAAATAAACAAGATTTCAAGCAATGTGATACATTCATGTGTAAAGCACATGGATTTCTAGTTCGTTTGAAAAAAAAAATTAACAGATCCTTATGTCGAACTATTGGACTTCGAAAGTTATAGTTTTACTGTATGCCAAACATACTACATCGATGAGTATATTCAAAAATTTAAATTAGAAAGAAAATATTTCGACGACAATGGCAAAAGTGAACTTATTGTTTTTTATTAAATAATATTAAATGTTTCGCCTATTTACAAAATCACCCATTATAATTCTGGACAAGGTTCCTTATAGTTTCAATATGTACCAAACATACTACTTAAGTGATGTATCGAAAATTAAAGAATAATGAAAATAATTTCACGAAGTGAAGAGCAAAAACCAAGTTATAAATTTTTTTATAAAAATTTATTAAATTCTTTAAATATGGTTTCAATACATGTCAAATGAACCATGTATTGAGCATATCCTATTTAAGATAAAAAGAAATAAATTCTATGATGAGAAAGCTAGAACTGCAAACAAAGATTGGCATGACATTTTGAATATAAAATTAACTACAAAACCCGCAAATAGAAATCCCGAATTGGCCTTCCTCTCTAAACTTAAACCTTTGAAGAAATTAGGTCAAAACTAGGGCCTCAAATTCGGAGAAATTGTAGCGCCCTGGAAGGAAGCTATTATTGTAGAAAAGAAATCATGAGAAAAATGTTGGGGACACACTTGAATCCAAGAAGAAAATACTCTATTTGCTTTAAGTTTCGAGTAGGCTATCAAGAGCAAGAATTTTCTTAAAGATATGATATTCGTTTCAAAACTTTTGTTAAGCTTTATTATTTAAGGGGACTTGGAGGCTACAATTGCATTTTGTCTCCAAGATGTGCAAGTTAAATATATTAAAATCATCTAATGTGAACTTTAAGACACCGCAGATTTCACATTCTCTTAGTGACACTCAATTGAGAAAAACCCAACTTCAGGTTTCAACGAGCATTGATCGATCTTGGGGGCGGTGGAGTTTTTCTAAAACTATTGTTGCTCTTATTATCCAAGTTCGAGCAATTAATATAATATTGAAGGATGAAACTCGGCTTAAGCTATCTAGCACTGCATTGTTGTCTTGAGAGTTGTATTCTTTTTTCAGCCATCCATTGGTTCTTTATAGAGTCTCGGTTCTTCATATAAGACTTTACTGGGATCGTGAATGTAATTAGAATATTGCCTTCCTCCTAAGTCCATCTAAGCAACCGAAAATGAAAGACCAACAATTTGTTGAATCTTTTGACGTAAATTATGGGAAAAAGAACAAACAAAGCACGGAGAAAGTAAAATTGCACTAATTAATTGGATATTGCATGTGTGAATGAAATAGCCTCAAAGGCAGCAAGAGAGTTAGTCACACATTCAAAACGGTTAGGGGGTATGGTGAACGCGACACCAAAGGCGACGGTGCTTCCATTTTTTATTTTAAAATAAATATAAATTTTAGCAATCTGATACATTAACATGCAACGCACATGCATTTCTAGTTTTTTTTTTCAGAAAGAACTATAAAATTTGTGCATCATACTTTTGGTCCCCATAAATCAACTTTTAGTTTCTTATTAAACTTTTACCCAACAATTTAAATACTCTAATGGTGTCTCATTATAGTTGTTGGGAAATGTCTAATTAGCTCTCTGATAATATTTCTCTAAATAAACTTTCAAATATTGAACAAGATAAAAGTATAATCGCACAAAGGGAACAAAAGAGACTGCTTCTCGTTAATTCTCACCAAGAGTTACAACTCTACACTAATTCCTACATTAGAACAACTCGTTAGAGTTTCTAATATTACAAAAATACTTTCCATCACTTTTATCACCTCAATATCACTCACAAAGGTAGCCCATATATATAGAAGAGAACGTTGGCAAAAGGAAGACAAAATGGTTAAGGAATTGCTTCTATTATGATGAGTGTGACTCTTTGAATGGTCAACCAATGAAGAGAATTTCAATTTGAATTCTTAATTCATGAAGAGAATTCCAAATTGACCATCCAACAATGTACGGCAAATAATTGTCCTTGTTGCACTCTTTTGTTCCAAGTAAATTCAGTTTAATATTTCAACACTTCCCCTTAAACCGAATTTTTATTGGTACACATGTCAAGTATTCTTATTAACTTCATAAAGATCTCCTTCTTGAGTGCCTTCATGAAAATGTCGGCTACCTGGTCTTCAATCTTGTAAAAGACAATATCAATAACTTTTTCATTTATCAACTCTCAAAGGAAATGAAATCAAACACCAATATGTTTGCTTCAAACATCAATAACTAGATTCTTTGCAAGTGTAATGGTTGACTTGTTGTTGCAGAAAATTTATGTTGGTATGTTTTGTATGAAATTCATTTCTTCAAGTAGATTGCGTAGCCATATTGCTTGATAGGCAAATGCTAATGCCGCTACATACTCTGCTTCTGTTGTCAACAATGTTACAATTGGCTACTTCTTTGATGACCATGAGATTACTACATTTCCAAAGGAAAAAAGCTTACCCAAACATGCTTTTTCTATCATTCATATCACCTGCATAATCACTATTAGTAAAACCTAGTAGATAGGTCTTTTCTTTTTCGTAAAATATTCCAAATTCTCTTGTTCCATTTAGATAACGTGAGATCCTTTTGGTTGCTTGAAGATAGATCTTTGTGGGTGAGTCAATATATCTGCTGATGAGACTCACGGAAAACATAATACCAGGCCTTGTTGTGGTTAGGTACATCAAACTTCCCACAATCTGCTTGTAATATGAGTTGTCGACCTTTGCACTCCCATCTAACTTTGATCATCAGCCTCAATCTTACTTCGATTGGCGTGCCTACTAGCTTGCTTTTCTCCATTTTAAACTTTTTTAGTACTTTACTTACATACTTCTTCTGAGATATGAAAATACCATGGTCATCCTGTTGAACTTCAATACCGAGATAATAACTCATCTTGCCCATATCTGTCATCTCAAATTCTGTCTTTATCTTTTTTTTAAGCTCTTCAAGTATATTTGAGTCGCTTCTAGAATAAATCAAATCATCCACATACAAGCATACAACAGTTATTCTTCCATCCTTATCTTTCTTCATATAAAGAGTATGCTCATATAGACATTTTGAAAATCCCAGTTTTGCAAAGTAGGAATCTATCCTACCATACCAAGTATGTGGTGCTTGCTTAAGACCATACAGTACTTTCTTTAGCTTGTAAACTTTATCTTCAACAACCTCTCTTCACAGATCTGGAGTGCACTGCTTCTTGCAATTCTCCATAAAGAAATGCAAACTTCACATCTAATTGAAAAACCAGCCATGAATTTTGAGCAGCTAACGAGAGTACTAACCTTATCATTTCTTATCTTGCTACTGGTGCAAAGACTTCATCCTAGTCAATTGCTGCTTTTTACTTGTAGCCTTTTGCAACAAGTCCTGCCTTATGCTTTTCGATCTGACCTTCTCCATTTCGTTTTGTCTTGTATACCTATTTGCCTCCAACGGACTTCTTTCCTTCTGGATGATCAACTAGCTCAAATGTATTATTTTTCTCAATAGACTTGATTTCCTTCTACATTGCTTTCTGCCATTTCTCATGCTGCAGCTTTTTCAAATTCTGTTAGGTCACTTTCAACTAGCGAAGCGAAGTGAGCTAGTGGCTCTTCATTATCATCATCATTGTCCAAACAAATCACATAATCTTTCATCCAAGCTAGTTGTCTCGAAATCCTCTTTGGTCTTGCTTCTGCTTTACTCAACCTTGGAATGGTTGCTTCACTACTTCTAGCTATTTTTGTGCTTGTCAACAGCTCGGATCATCTTGGCATTGAAGTTTTTGCTGAATCTAACAAATCTAAAGCCACACCCTTTCCTTTATTGTTTGTCTAGTCGTATTCTTCTAAAGATGACATCTCTGCTAATTACTACTTTTCCCGTCACTGGATTAAACAACTTATAAGCTTTAGACATGCTGTTTTTCCCAATGAACACACAAACTTCACTTTTATCATCAAGTTTTTTGTGCTTCTCATCTGATACATGTGCATAAGCAATGCACCCAAAAACTTTTAAATCTCTAGCTCTTGGCTTCTACGCGCTCCATGCTTCTTCTAGTGTCATATTTTGTACAATTTTTGTTGGATACATATTCAAAAATATACACTCTCCAATTAACTGCTTCAGCCAACAGCTTTTTTAGCAATGACTTCGTCTTCAACATACTTCTGACCATATCCAAGATGGTCCTGTTCCTTCTCTCAACAACTCCATTCAGTTGTAAAGCTGTTATTTTCTAATGCCTGATTCCTTCTTGTCGAGTAAACTATATAAACTTTCTAGAAAAATATTCACCACCACGATTTGTTCAAAGGATTTTAATGGAATGGCCACTTTCTTTTTCAACAAAAGCCTTAAACTTTTGAAATGTTGCAAGTGCTTCAGATTTCTCTTCAAGGAAATATACCAATGTCTTGCGACTGTAACCATCAATAAAGGTGATGAAGTATTTTATTTCCAAATGATACAAGAGTAATCAGGCCATATATGTTAGAATGCACAATTTCTAGCGGGAACCTTGCTCTATTTCCTTTTCTAACTAGAAATGGATCTCTGTGTTGCTTTCCCAAAGCACACTCTCTACATACTTCCTTTAGTTGCTTTATACATGGTAATCCCCTTCACCATGTTCTTTTGCTGTACAATCTTAGCCCGTTGAAATTCAAATGACCAAATCTTAAATGCCATAGCCAAGCATCATCCTTAGCAACTGCACTAAGACATGGCGAACTAACTTCTTGAACATTTAAAGGAATTCCTTATCATCTTGACTCGAGCAATGACAAGATTTTGAGCATTCATCACTATGTAATGTCCATCTTTCAGTCTGATGTCATAGCCTTTCTCCAACAACTAACCCAAGTTGATAACATTGCTTTTCATTTTTGGAGTATAGAATACATCAGAGATGTAATATATTTTCTCATCTTTTATCTATATTGGTAATCTTCCTCTTCCTGCAATTTCAATCACTGAGTGATGTCCAAACTTTATTGTTGACCAGTAAGAATCATCAAAATCTAAAAACAATTCCTTGTTTCCAATCATGTGATTGCTTGCTCCGGTACCTAAGTATCTCCTTTTGACCAGTAAGAACCATCAAAGTCTGAAAACAATTCCTTATTTCTAGTCATGCGATTACTTGCCCCGATACCCAAGTAACATATAACTATGATTTTCTCTAATATCACAAATAAACAGCACTATTTCATCAAATTGATCGTGCTTTTCTTCAGTCTAATTCACCTATTCTTCCTTTGGAGGGTTGGATCAGCATTCATAGCTGAAATGACCATATTTTTTGCAATTAAAGCATTGGACATGAGATTTGTTTGTATTTCTAACACCTCTTTGATCTTGACAATGACTATGACCTCGTTCTCATCCTCGACCTTGATTACTTTCACATCCTTGATTTGGCATGTTTGATTGTCTATCGAAATTGTCTCTATCTTCATTGGTATTAAAACTTCCTCTTCCTTAACCTCTCTGGTTTCTACCACGAGCAGAACCTCTACCTCCAGTTGGCCGATTATGGAGAGGTGATTTAGCTTGCAAAACTTGTTCTTCTTGCTTATACCTATTCATCCTCTTCTCATGGACGAGTAGGAAACTATGCAACTCTTCTACTGACATCTCCTCTGTATTGGCACGTTCTTCTAACAAGCAAACTACATGCTCGAACTTTGGAGTCATGGATCTCAATATTTTCTGGACTATTGTCTTATCTTCAATATTCTCATCAGGTTCTTTAATGATGTTCCTTATTGTAGTTACTCTATCAAAGAACTCAGACACTGTCTTCGAAGGTTTCTCCTTCAAAGTTTCAAACTCCATCCGCAAGTATTGTAGGTTGACATTTTTTATTTTGGTGACACCATGGTAGACTTTTTCTAGGATTCTCCATGCTTCATGAGAAGTTTTGGCTGCAGCGATCTTCTCGAACACTGACTCATCAACTGCTTAGTGAAGGAAACTAAGTGTTTTCAAATCTTTCTTCCTTGACTGGTCCAATTATTTCTTCTGTTCTTCGAGATAATGTTTTTCTACTTCTGAAGTGGGCTCATTACACCCCTGTTCCACAATTTCCCAAACATTATGGAACTTGAAAATCACTTTTATTTGGATTTTTCAATGCTCATAGTTCTTCCCAATAAACTTCGGCAATTGTGGTTGTCTGCTGCTGCTTGATGATGCCATTTCCTCAACTTTCTTAAACTATGTTTCGACAGAGTTTTGGTAGAATTTTGGCAGTATTTTGACAAAACCTGGCTCTGATATCACTATTGGGAAATGTCTAATAGGCCATTTGACAATATTTCTCTAAATAAACTTTGAAATATTGAACAAGATAAAAGTACAATCCCACAAAGGGAACAAAAGAGACCGTTGATCTTTAATTTTCACCAAGAGTTACAATTCTACACTCATTCCTACACTAGAACAACTCATTAGAGTTTCTAATCTCACAAAAGTATTCTCTATCACTTCTATCACCTCTATATCACTCAAGAAGGTAGCCCATATATATAGAAGAAAAAGTTGGCTAAAGGAAGATAAAATGGTTAAGGAATTGCCCCTATTATTGCAAGCGTGACTCTTTAAATGGTCAACCAATTAAAAGAATTTCAATTTGAATTCTTAATTCAAGAAGAGAATTCCAAATTGACCATCCAAAAATGTACAGCTAATAATTGTTCACATTGCACTCTTTTGTACCTAGTAAATTTGGTTTAATATTTCAACAATAGTATTGGGTGTGATAAGCTATAGTTTCAACACGTGCCAAATATACCACATCGATGAGCATATCCAAAATTTTAAATAAAAAAGAAAAGATTTTGTCGAGAAAGTTCAAGTCAACTTGTAGACTTTTATTAAGTATTATTAAATGCTTTGCCTATTTATAAAATCACTCGTTATAGTGTTAAACATGACACGTCAAAAATTTTATGTTTGTAAAACATGCTACACTAGAAAGCATATCCGAAATCAAAAAAGAAAGAAAAATTTTGATGACAAGAAATGTGGAATCCAAGTTATGAATTTTTCTATAAAGTTTTATTAAATGCTTTAGATATAGTTCTAATACGTGTCAAACAATTTATGTTATTAAGCCTACCCTAATTAACATAAAAAAATAGATATAATTTTCACAATGAGAAGGCCTGAACATCAAAATAAGATTCGCATAACATCTTGATCATAAAACTTGCCAAACCTGCAAATAGAACTCTCAAAAAGGTTTTCTTCTCTAAACTTAAACATTTGCGCAAATTAGGGCAAAATTAGGGTTGGATATTTTTAAAACTAGTGTTTGTTCTCATTCTTGAGGGTTAAGCTATTGATATAATTTTGGAGCATCAAACTAGGCTCATGCTATCTGGCATAATGTTATTTTCTTGAGCGTTGCATCCTTTTTACTCCATCCTAGTGGTTCTTAATAGAGTTTTCTGTCCTTTCACGAAGAGTTTTTGCAATTAATCACCATTTGTTCCCTATTGGATCATAAATATTCATTAGAATCTTGCCTTCCTCCACAATGCATTTGTTCAAGCAAAAGTTAAACAATAATGATTCGTTGAATTTTTGGCACAAAATATGGAAAAAATACAAATAAAACACGAGAAAAATACAATAGCATTAATTAATTGGTTATTGCATGTGATGATTGAAATAACCTCAAAGCCAGTGTGGTGATTAATCAAACTTTCAAAACGGTTACGAGGCAGCAAGATTAACATGACCCCGAAGGCAAGACGTGTGTTCACTTTTATTTTAGAATAAATAGGATTTCAAACAATGTGATACAATCACATGCAAAGCACGTGGATTTCTAGTTCATTTGGGAAAAGAATTAACAGATCCTTATGTCAAGCCATTGGACTCCAAAAGCTAAATTATAGGTTTTTTAATAAACTTTTATTGAACGCTTTAAATATTTTGAAAATCACCCAGTATAGTATTGGGCGGGACAAGCTGTAGTTTACCACATGCCAAACATACTACATCGATGAGCATATTCAAAAATTTAAATAAAAAAGAAAATATTTGGACAACAACGGCAAAAGCGAACTTATTGTTTTTTAGTAAATAATATTAGATGTTTCACCTATTTACAAAATCACCCATTATAGTTCTGGATGCAACTCCTTATAGTTTCAACAAGTATCAAACATACAACTTTAGTGAGATATCAAAATTTAAAGAATAATGGAAATAATTTCATGAAGTGAAGTGGAGAAACCTAGTTATAAATTTTTTCCTAGAATTTTATTAAATTCTTCAAATATAGTTTCAATGCATGTCTAACGAACCATATATTGAGCATATCCTATTTAAGATAAAAAGAAATAAATTTCTATGATGAGAAAGCTAGAGCAGCAAACTAAGATTGGCATGACATTTTGGATACAAAATTAACTTGAGAACTTGCATGTAGAAACCTTCAATTGGCCTTTTCCTCTAAACTTAAACATTTCAAGAAACTAGGTCAAAATTAGGGCTTTAAATTTGGAAAAATTGTAGTGTTGTGGAAGGAGACTGTTATTGTAGAAAAGAAATCATGAGGAAAACTTCGTGGACAAACTTGAACCTAGGAAAAAAATACTCCATTTGCTTCAAGTTTCGAGTAGACTATCAAGAGCAAGAATTTTCTTGTAGATATTGTAATGCCCCGGAACCTAGAGCATCCTCCCCTAGGTCCGAAACACTACCTGATGGGGTGGGGCTTATAAAATCATCCTAAATTTTCAACGCAGCGAAAATTTTATTTAATCGATAATCAAGTACATACTCATTACAAGCCCCAAATTTTTTCCAAAACATGGTATCTAACTTATTAACACTAACCTGAGTATGTAAATACTACAAACTATTACAAATCCACAATTTCTCGTACCCAAAATTTAGCAATTAGAATCTCCCAACTTGATGCAATTCCCAAATCTTAGTCACCTACACATGTTAAACTTATAAAATAAGTCCGAATGACTTAGTAAGAAATTATAGCTAGGAATAGAACGATAAGTATCAAGCAAGTCTGAAGTAGAAAATTTCAGAATATCCAATAAAATAATAGATGAACCAATAAATAAGATTGAAGTATCCAACAATCGAATACGAATCAAATAATGAGTCAGGCAGTTCAACAATCAAACAAGTTGAAATAAGCTATATGATTGTGGTGATTCAAACAAAATGAATAGCCCAAATATAAGCATAAAGGAGTAGCCCAATTAAGAGCATAAACAATTCACACAATCGTATAACAAAGCTGAACTAGTATTTGGTGGATCTGTCACCCTTATAACTTCAACATATACATGTATCCTTATCTCTCCACTTACTTCTTCGGGGTAATCGCCCACAGAGTGTCAAACAAACTCAAGACACAGCCTCCGCAGCGTGATCGACCATGAGTCTCAGGAATAGCTCTTTGAAATCCTACCTCCAAAACCCCTCCGAACTATCCAACAAACAGGAATTCCAAGGGATTTTGACCATCGACCCAATATCGCCCAATCAATTCTCCTAAAGATTCTCAGGGCCCAACTTATCAAACATTCGTATAGGTTCAAAACAAACGAAACATATTCAAATATATCAAACAATACTGTGAGCTCAATCATTTCAAACGAATGGATTATGGACATATCTGATGATATTTTCAAAAAGATTTCAAAAGAATATTCTGTGGTCATTTCAACAATGTCTTGAAAATATTTCAAAGAGGTGAAATCCATGAGGTGTTTTGGAAACATTTTAGGGGAAATGAAATATAATCGACATTTGAAAGATATTTTCGAGGAGTGAAAATAACAAAAATACTTTGAAAACATTTTTAAAGAATAAAACTATGGACGATATTTTGAAACGTTTCAAAAGTGAATTTTACGAGGCAAAAAGGAGTTAAAACCATTGAAAAAGATTTAAGAATAAATCGAGCATATATATATTTTATAAAACAAGTCCATAATTCTATTTTTTCAACATGACAATACGTATTCGATCATATCCAGAAATTACCAAATACTAAGTTATCAAATCATTGATCAACCAAAAGAAATGACTACAATCATATCCAAATGTCCATAATAATCATCAAGTAAGACAAGGAGTTCATGACAATCTAACAAGAAATAAGAACAACGAATTCAAACTCATGCTCATTGCAATCGAAACAAGGGAATGAAATCATGATACAAAAGATTCCATTATTAATGAGCACAAGGGATAGCCATAATTCTTACCTCTGGTCCTTAAGTTTAAAGTCCCAAGATGACATTGAGATCGACTAATTTCTTCGAGTTAATTTAGCCTATAAACATCAAGATCAATTAAGAACTAGACCACATCTCCATATCTTATAAAATCTACGATTCAATTCCGGCAATAAATTTCCCGACCATTTTAAAAATGCATCCTATTGATCGAAAATTAACAATTTAGTTCTACAACTATCTAGACTCGACAAGCTTTCCAATGGTAGTTTTATATTAAAAATCCAACGAGCGGTTTCTTAGTTATAAATTTTTTAAATTGACTGATGGTTCTACCGTAACCCCGAGTCAGTTTAACATGTTCGGCTTTAATAAATTTTTTGGGAAGAATGATTCATGAATTTCAAAGATTAATAGTCTATCATTATCTACACTTAACAAGGTTTCTAACGAATATTTTTGGGGTTGATTTGGTGAAGGAAAGCTTAGGTTTTAATGGTTTGAAGTTGGGAGATGTGTTATATTTCACTCCAGGGAGTCCCCTGCTCCTCGGGTAAACTGGCAAGTCCGGTTTCAAAGGTATTTTTGGTCATTTTTCTCCATGGTTTTGCGAAATTCTTGATCTTAAAACTACCTACACTTAATAAGGTGTCAAACGGCATCTTTTATGGAATTTTTGGATGTAAGGAGGTCTAGTTATAAATTTTTGAAGTTGAGGGTATGACATAGGCAATCTCTATTTTAGCTGAAATGGTAGGTTAGGTTAAAATGAGTTTTTCTACCAATTTTCCCCTTTTTTTTGGGTGATTCTTGGTTCTATCAATATCTAGATGCGATGAAGTTTCCAACGGTACCTTATATGGAATTTTTGGAGCAGTATAAGTGGGGCTTTCGAATTTTTAAAGTGGGATATGTGCATTAGAGAAGCTACCCGAGAGCCAAAAACCAATGTTTTCAATCTTCACTTATATCCAAAAATCATCTAGCTACCAAATCTAAGCGTGATGATCTAATAAATTTCTTATAACTCTTAGGTTTATATCCAAGAATTTCATACAAAACTTCAATCAAATCCCAACAACAATCATCATAGCTATATGGTGTTCATCATATAAACAAAGTAATTCCCAAGCAAGATGAACATATCAATGATCAAATCTCAAATCAAAGGGACAAATCTCATTTTTCTTCAAACATATAGGGGCTGGAATGAAGAAGATTATAAGGTTATGATCCTTACCTTTTTAGCTATTTCAAATTCAAGAAAATCCACTAGTTTCTCCAATTCTTCAAGCTTGATCTAGAATCAAATAAGAAAATTACTTAACACCTTAATTATTCACCTAATAAATCTTTCAAACTCAACATAATCTTACCAATTTCCTTGTGTGAGGTGAGAGGTAGACTCTTTTAGGAAATTCCCTTGAAATAGTGAAAAGAAATGGACAAGAAAATGAAAAGAAAATTTTCTTCTTCCTTCCTCAAAGTTTCGGCCAACATGGAATGAAATGAAGAAGAAGGCTTCTCAACTAATTAAAGAAGAAGAAGGGCACTCTTGTACATTCCACAGGTGGCAATCAATGAAGCATTAATTGGGTTGGTGACTAGGTGCATGAAGTGAAAGTGTTGAGATTTGTTTTGATTTTCAACACATGACAATTATCTCTTAAGAAGACTTTGTCTTCACCTTTTGTATGTGAATGTGTGTGTATGTGTGGCCAGCTGAATGAGACTGCCATTTTCTTTTCTTTTTTTTTTTTGACCAAAATTCAAAAATGGGTTTGGACTTGGACTTTAAAATTGAATAAAATCTTTGGGCTTAACTCTAGGGCCAAATATACATTGATTTGGGTTAGAAATAATATTTTTGGCCCACATTTGATTGAAATAAAATTTTCGGATGCTAAATCGAAATAATTTTGCCGTTTTAAAGTTTTTCGGACAATAGCAATAAAAATCATTTTAAACGGCGATAAGTTTTAAATGTTAAAACGAAGGATTTGAAAATATAATTATGAGTATTCTTGGGCCAAAATAACATATAAAAGAATTTTTGGATGTAAAATAAATTTTCGAGATTTTTTATTGTGAGAAAAATCGCAAATTGACGAAAAGTCGGTTGCCGATTAGAGTTTTTCTCAAAAACGTTTAAAACATTTATTGAGTAAAACTAAGGGTTAAAAATTTAAATAGGAAAATTTTTCACTCTTAAAATTTATTTTAGGGGAATTTTCGGGTTGTTACAAATATGATGTTTGCTTCAAAATGTTTCTTAAACTTTATCATTTAAGAAGACTTGGAGGCTGCAATTTGCATTTTGCCTCCGGCATGTGCAAGTTAAATATATTAGTATCTTCTAATGCGAACTTTAAGACATCGCGATTTCACATTCTCTCTAGCAAAACCTAACTTCGGGCTTCAATGGAGCATTGATTGAACTTTGAGGTGGTTGAATAGTTCTAAGACTAGTGTTGCTTTCGTTCTCGAAGTTCAGGAGATTGATATAATATTGAAGGATAAAACTCAGCTCAGGGCATCTAGCACTTCATTCTTGCCTTCAGAGTTGCATTCTTTTTGCAACCTTCCAGTGGTTCTTTATGGAGTCTCAGTTCTTCCAATAAGCTTTTTTGCAATTACAGACCGTTTGTTGCCTACTAGCATTGTAAATGTATTTAGAATCTCGCCTTTCTTCTGAGTCCATCTATGCAAGCAAAAATGAAAGAATAATGATTCCTTGAAATTTTTAGTTATAAATTATGGGAAAAAAAAACAAATAGAGCAAGGAGAAAGTACAAGTGCGTTAATTAATCAGATATTGCACCTGTGGTTGAAATAGCCTCAAAGGCAGTCGGATGATTAGTCACACAATCGAAACGGTCAAGGAGGACGATGAACACAACCCCAAAGGTGAGGGTGTGTCCATTTTTTTTTTTTAAAATACATATAAATTTTAGCAATGTGATACATTAACGTACAACACACATGTATTTCTAGTTTTTTTTTTTCCCAGAAAGAACTACAAAATTCGTGCATCGTACTTTTGGTGTCTAAAAATCAACTTGTAGTTTCTTATTAAACTTTTACTCGATAATTTAAATACTCTGATAGTATCTCGTTACAGTATCAGGTTGATAAACCATAGTTTCAACACATGCAAAATATACTATATCAATTAGCATATCCAAAATTTTAAATAAAAAAGAAAAAAATTTTACGAGAAAGGTCAAGCCAACTTATAGACTTTTATTAAATATTATTAAATACTTTGCCTATTTATGAAATCACCCGTTATAGTATTAAACATGGCATGGCACAATTTTAACGTCTGTAAAACATGCTACACTAGTAAGCGCATCCGAAATCAAAGAAGAATGAAAAAAATTCGATGACAAGAAGCGTAGAAGCCAAGTTATGAACTTTTCTCTAAAGTTTTATTAAATGCTTTAGATAAAGTTCTAACACGCGTCAAAGAAGTTATGTCATTGAGCACATCCTAATTAACATAAAAAAGATATAATTTGCACGATAAGAAGGCTAGAGCATTGAAATAAGATGGGCGTAATATCTTGGTCATAAATCTTGTGAAACCCACTAATAGAACTCCCACATTGGTCTTTTTCTCTAAACTTAAACATTTACAGAAATTAGGTCAAAATTAGGGCAAAATTAGGGTTGAATCCAGGAAAAAGATACTCCAATTGCTTCAAGTTTTGAGTAGGCTATCAAGAGCAAGAATTTTCTTGAAGATATGACGTTTGATTCAAAATTTTTGTTATGCTTTATCATTGAAGGGGACTTGGAGGCTACAATTTGCATTTTGCCTCCAAGATATGCAAGTTAAATATATGTTGCACTTGTAATTTCTAGTTCTTTTTTAAAAAGAATTATTAAATCCGTACGTCACACTTTTTGTGTCCAACAACCAACTTATAGTTTTTTATTAAATGTTTTCTCAACAATTTATATCATCTAAGAATCACTTATTGTAGTGTTGTGCATGATAAGTCATAGTTTCAACACGTGCGAAACATACTACATGAGTGAGCATATCCAAAATTTTAAATAAAAAAGAAAAGATTTTCATGAGAAAGGCGAAATCCAACTTGTAGACTTCCATTAAATATTATAAAATGCTTTACCTATTTATAAAATCATCCATTATAGTGTTAGACATGACATGTCATAATTTCAACATATGTCAAACACGTTATAATATCAATGAGCGCATCCAGAGTTTAAATAAAACGAAAAAAAATTTAACACATGCCAAACGAAGTACATTATTGAGCATATCATAATTAAGATTAAGAAAAAAAGATGTAATTTGCACAAAGAGGGGGCTAGAGCATCGAAATAAGATTGGCTAGACATTTTTATTATAAAACTTGCTAAACATGTTAACAAAACTTCCAAATTGGTATTCGTCTCTAAACTTAAACATTTTTAGAAATTAGGTCAAATTAGGGCAAATTTAGGATTGAATATTTTTCAAACTAGTGTTGCTCTCGTTCTCGGAGTTTAGGCAATTGATATAATTTGAAGGATTGAACTGGGCCCAGGGCATCTAGCACTGCATGATGGTCTTGAGAACTGTATCCTTGTTACGGCGTTCCAGTGGTACATTATAGAGTTCTCAGTTCTTCCACATGGCTGTTTGCAATCACTCGCCATTTACTCCACACTAGATCATAAATATCAATTTTAATCTTGTCTTTCTCCTCAATCCATTTGTTCAAGCAAAAGATAAATAGTAATGATTCGTTGAATTTTTTGTGTATAGTATGAAGAAAAAACAAATAGACCAAGGGAAAAATACAATCGCATTAATTAATTGAATATTGCATGTGATGGTTGAAACAACCTTAGAGCTAGTGAAGTGATTTATCAAACATTTGAAATGATTATGAGGCGACATGGTGAACATGACCCAAAAGGCCAGGAATGTGTCCTCTATTTATTTTAAAATAGACTTGAATTTCAACAATGTGATACATTTATGTGCAAAGCACGTGTGTTTCTAGTTCTTTTGAAAAAGAATTAAGAGATCCTTATGTTGACTTCTACAGTCCTAAAGCTTTTTGGACAAGACAAGTTATGTAACGCCCCGAGAATTTTCTACATAAAATTTTGAGTCGTCGAATTTTCGAAAAATTATTCGATTTCAAAATCAAGCATCGTTTTAAAACCAAAACACGTTTCGTGCATCCAAAAATTTTCGAGCAAACACGTTTCATTTCTTGTCACTTTTCGACCCAAAACAAGCCCAAATAGCCCATGAAACAAGCCCATTTCAAGCCCAAAACCTAGCCACTAATGTTGATTATAGAAAACCATTTTTGATTCAAAAAAAAAAAAAAGCAGAAGAAGAAAAAGAGGCTGATCTAAAGTTGCTGCCGTGCAGCAGCTATAGCTGCACTATGGATGCGATTTTCATCCTATCCATCCATCACAAGGCCACCCTAACCTAGCCCGAAGAGTTAATATTTATTTTGAGGGGCTTGAGCTCTTTGATTCTTGCATTTTTGACCCCAAATCACTCTATAAATAAGCTCAACCAAAGCTCAAAGAATTCTGCAGAAACTTAACACTCTCATTCCAAACTTTGGCATTTAAACACTACTTGTACTTTGGCTTCTCTGCAAAAATTGATTTCAGCATTTATAAGGGATTCTAGGTGGTGTATTCTCTTCCTCACACTTGGTAAGTGGCTTAAGATATAGTAATTTATGAATGGTTAATTGTTTGATGTATAGAGCTTGACATGAATGTGTGTATGGTTATAGGTGTTGTGGGCTAAGCTTGAATCTCTTGCTTATATACAAAGATTTAGCTACAACAGATAAGACTTACGGCTTTCCTCATCTTCTCTTAAGCACATGTTCTTAGTTATCTCCTTGACCGAAGGTTTATGATACCGAGTTGTTGATTATTTTGCTCCATTGATATGTGATGTTCATGAGCTTATGTTGTTGCCATGTTGTTCTTGCTATACTAAGCTCTATCCCTTGAATATGTAAATTCCAAGCTAAATGAATCATCTTGACTCCTATACCGATGCTTGGGATTGAGTTTTGAACAATGGATCATGGACTAAGAGGAGAAACAAATTAAAATTTGATTGAAAACGAGATATATGGACTAAAACCGTGTTTTTTGACTTGAAAACGATCTTTCGAAAATTCTTAAAACCAAAACTAAGATTTATAAATACTATTACACCTAAGAACATCTCAAAAATGTGTATTTGGAACAAAGCGGTAGATTTGAAATGAAAATGAAAGAAAAAGAAGTAACAAATAACTTTTGAAAAATTGATTGTAGTTACTTTCTTTAATTTTTTTTTAAAAATAGCTAGGCTTAGAATTTAATAGAATATGCTTTACAAAAGTTGTAGGAAACATTATGAAGATTTCTTAGAAATTTTTTTAAAAAAAAATTTGCTCTCGGTTACTATTTGAGCTTTGGAGCGCCCAAGACGGGGGCTTAAGCGCCCATTCCAGTAGCCATTTTAGCTGCTAGGTGCTTGAGAGCCCGAACGGGCACTGGGGCACCCATTCTAGTAGCTAAATCCCCTCCCGTTTGACTTTATTTTACTAACTTAAGTCCGTATTTCATTTTTTCAAGATATTTTAAAGATTTTAAACGGTTTTATTATGTCCGAAGTTAAGACAAATTGTTTTTCGAACTTATTCTCGCTATAAACCTCTATCGATTAATATCAATTTTTTGAATATATCTAAGGATTATGTTTTTTAAATATTTCGAGCTTAAGAATGATTTTTATATGTTTAAAACCCCAATCAAATTGTTTGTATCTATGATTGATCGAAAATTTTTGCTTTCATTGAAACAATCCAATTTTTCAAATTGGGCATTCTAACGCCCATTCGAGTTTCAAATATTTATGTTTTGATTTTGATTCGCCAAACCAAGTCCATACCTTATTTCTTGAGAGTGTTTTAGGCTTTTAAAATAATATCCCTAAGTCCAAGATCCAAACTCGATTCGTATGTTTGATTCGTTCGTCCATTTGATATGAGCCATTGTGGCCATATGTCTCTAATACGTTTCGTTTGATCTTATTCTGAATCGTTTGATTGATATGAATGGCTAAATTCTGAATCATTTGTTTGATATGATCGACCAATTGAAAATGTGCCCGAAGCGGCTATATGATTCCGATATGTTTCTTATATGTTGAGTTTGTTCCAAACCTATATGAACGTATGAATGTTGGGCCCTGGGAATTTTTAGGAGTATTGGATTGGGCGATATCGGGTCGACAATCTGAACCCTTGGGAATTCCTGTATGTTGGATAACTCGGAGGGATCCTGGAGGTAGGATTCCGAAGAGTTACTCCTGAGACTCGTGGTCGACCATGCTGTGGCGACTGTGTCTCAAATATTGTATGGCTCTCCTTGAGCAATGGCTTGGAGAAGCAAAACGGACGGATAAGGATTATATGTATGTTATATGTTGAAGTTATAAAGGTGATAGATCCACCAAACGTTTGAATCAGCCTCATAAGCTTTATTGACATGAATGTGACATATGATTTATGATACCCGTTCGTTCTGTTCGTTCTGTTGTTCTAAAATATTATATGAGGTCACATTCATGATTTCTGTTCTTGAGATGTTCATCGTTGAATCTTGTACTCCAGTCCTATACCATAAGTTTTACTGGGTCAGTAGACTCATGATTCCATAAATAATCTGTAGGTGTTTAGCCTGGTGGATCAGTATGATTGGACAGCTTCCTGCTAGAGTTTCTGTTTCCTTTTGGGATATGTAATTATGAATGTTTTGGTTTAGATAGTCCTCATTTGTAATACAGATAAGTTTAGCTTGTAATTTGGGCTTTGTAATGTATTTTGAAAATTTCCGGCCTGTATTTTGGAACATCTGAATCGTGAAGTTATGATTTCAGCACATTGAAATTTTTATTTATGATTTTAGTTAAGTTCTAATCGCGAGTAGCGTATCGGATCTCGGGACGGAATGCTACTGAAATCTGGGGCGTTACAAGTTATAAGTGCCAAACATTATGAGCGTTTTCAAAATTTTAAATTAAAGAGAAAAGATTTGGATGACAAGGGTAAAGCCACCTCATAGATTTTTATTAAAAATAATAAATCTTTTACCTATTTATAAAAGCACCCATTATAGTGTTGGATATGACACATTTTACTTTCAATATGTATCAAACATGTGACTTCAGTGAGACATCCAAAATTAAAGAAAAATGAAAATAATTCAATGAAGAGAAGCGCAGAACCCAAGTTATAATTTTTTTTTATAAACAATTTATTAAATGCTTTAGATATAATTTCAATACATGTCAAAGAAATTATTTATTGAACATATCCTGTTTAAGATAAAAATATATCATTTCTATGATGAGAAATCTAGAGCTCTAAATCAAGATTAACATTTTTGTTATAAAATTAAGGACTTATTGCACTTTGCCCCTTGGGAAAAAAAATAGCTTTAACCCCATATTTTGTGTAATATAATTGTGCTCCCTAAAACCGGATTAGCTGTAGTACTTCCCCCCAATGTCAATTTTTCGATTACTTTTTCGCCAAAATTTGATCACGTTTGTTGCACGTGTGGTTTTTATTCCTTTTTGTTTTTTTTTTTTTTTTTGCACTTTTCCCCTAGAAAATTTTAAAAAAAGCACTTTACCCCCTAAACTTTTTAAATTAAGTTGTTCCCCCAATACAAGAATAAATAGTTCATTTTGCTCCACTATCCACTTTTGAGTACTTTTCTTCAAAAATAGGTTACGTGCAACGGATGCCCCATCTATAAAGAGTCAAAATGTCATTGTTCATCCAATCTTGCTAGCCCCAATCAACTTCGCACTATGCCAGCTATTTCTTTTGTCGATGCCCTGTCGTGCATATGATTAGTTGAAGCATATGAGAACTCGAAGCATTAATGTGAAATTTGGTTGCAGTTGCCTCAGAATTGATTCGCCAATGTTTGCACTCCTCTTAAATCTCATTGACGATGGAATTTTCTCCATTTTCATTTCTGGTAACTGCAGTGCCGCTGAAGACTTATTCTAGTTGGCCTCATCAGTGTTGGTGATCTTTTGTCTCTTTTTCACCCTTTTGTTTTAGAATTGACTTCTTTAATTTCACAAATCTGGCTTTATTTCCAACTAACCCAAACATTTGTCTAGCCTTTAGTTTGGTAAAATTCATGGATGTTAATATAGCTGATCCAGATATTAAAACTAGATGAGAAATTATTGCAGCAATTGATCAACAATGACCAACTTTGGATATTTCAAAATAGAAAAGGAGAAAACCTAGGCAAGAGGGCATTTGAGGTTTTGGAGTTAGTGGGATTGGACTGGAAGTTGACATCTTAACCCTTTATAAACAAACATGGCCTATTTTCGGTGAAAAACATCCAAAAAGTTGACCCTGGAGCGACATGAACTACCTATTAAGTGTTGGGGGGCACGACTTAATTAAAAAAGATTTAGGGGATAAAGTACTTTTTTGAAATTTTCTCATATGCAAAAAGATTTAGGGGGTAAAGTACTTTTTTCGAAATTTTCTCAGATGCAAGGTGCCCAAAAAAAAAAAGAAAAAAGAAAAAAAAAACGCACGAGATCAAATTTAGAAAGTGACCAAAAAGTTGACTTTGATGGAAAAGTGCTCCACTTAATCTAGTGTCAAGGGGCACAGTTGCATTACCCAGACAATGGGAGGAAAATTCTAAAATTGATGATTTTTTTTCTTTTTTTCAAGGGGCAAAGAGCAAAAAGTCCAAAATATTATAAAAAGATGTTAATTAAGTTAACACACTCCCAAGAATCAATTTTGAGCAATTTTTAATATTTATAATTTTCTCAAATATCAAATTTTTAACAATTTATTAATGTTTATTATAAATTATATGAAAAATAAAGTTGCAAGAAAGTGTCACTACAGTCTATGACTTCTTATAATTTGTTATCCTTTTTCTTGTCAATTTTCTCTTTTCGTAAACTATAAACTAGTAAGCATTGCATGCGATTCCCAGCATAAAATTAATATTACTTAAATAGATTTTATTTTTTAAAATAAAAAATACAAATAAAAAATATGGCATTCAAAAATGTTAATAATAAAATGATAGTATATGAATAGTTCGACTAAAAAATAGTGGAGTAGTTGGTTATAATTAAAATAATGGAGTAACTTGGTAAAATCGAAAATTCAAATTTTGGTATTAAAATGATCATTTTAGACACCAAAAATCTTATATACATGCATATATATATATATATATCAACACAATTATGCAAGCGATTCTGATATATACAAGGGGAATGTGTACCCTCAAAGAAAAAGAATATTTTTACCCTGAAAACAAAGTCTCGGTGAAATTCAATTATTGGGACTATGTTGAAGCCTTTAATAAAGCATTTTTATATGAAAACCAGAAGAAAAAACACTCTTGGTTTATCAAGGTTTGTTCCCATGTTTATATACGTGATATACCAATGTGGTTCCACAAATGGTGGATTTTTCATGGTCCTTCCTCAAAAATTCTCCCTGAGCCATACTCCTCAGCTTATTCGGATTATATCCACCTTTCCCCCAAATTAATAAATTTGGAACATGATAACAAATGGTGTGAAGGAATAGCTTCATTATATTTTTTCACTGAATTTTCTATCCCTTGATCTGGAAATGGAGTCCAGAAGTTGATTATGATCAGCATAATTTCCCTTGCTTAAGAAGAATTTTCTTCACCAAATTCTGGAATAAAATGCTTCTAGAAGATCCAGAAACCAGGCAGCCCCGAGGGCAAGAAACTCTTGACTTAATAAAATCAAGACTAGACGAATACCGTCTCCAAATCAAAATGAAGCAACAAAGGGAATCTCCCAGTCAGTTTCAAAAAATAAAAAGAAAGCTTTTAATACAAAAAGGAACTGTCTCAAAAGAAGAA
>JACFYI010003665.1:1251547-1281547 GCA_014898755.1 Handroanthus guayacan
ATATAAAATTATTTAAAAAATATATTTTCAAAATAAAATATACAGGAAATATTTCGAAAGAGTGTTATTTTTTAATTTGTCTTTTAGTAATTTTTTTATATTGTATATAATATATAAACTATTATATGATATATATATATAATAATATATATATTTTATTAAATATATATATAGCAGGGCGGGGCGGGGCGAGTTTTGTATGTACCCGCACCCGCCCCGCCCCGCAGTTGAACAAAACCCGCACCCGCCCCCCCTCTGCGGGGCGAGGCGGGGTGGGTACCCGCGGGTCGGGGCCAAATTGCCATCCCTTATTATCGGCCCCTATTTCTTCTTCCATATTCTTAAGAAAATCCCTTTTTACTTCTTCAAAATATGAAGCAATTAATTCTTCTTTTGGGACAATTCCTTTTTGTATTAAAAGCTTTCTTTTTATTTTTTGGAACTGATTGGGAGATTCCCTTTGTTGCTTCATTTTGATTTGGAGACGGTATTCGTCTAGTCTTGATTTTATTAAGTCAAGAGTTTCTTGCCCTCGGGGCTGCCTGGTTTCTGGATCTTCTAGAAGCATTTTATTCCAGAATTTGGTGAAGAAAATTCTTCTTAAGCAGGGAAAATTATGCTGATCATAATCAACTTCTAGACTCCATTTTCAGATCCAAGGGATAGAAAATTCAGTGAAAAAATGTAATGAAACTATTCCTTCACACCATTTGTTATCATGTTCCAAATTTATTAATTTGGGGGAAAGGTGAGTATAATCCGAATAAGCTGAGGAGTATGGCTCAGGGAGGATTTTTGGGGAAGGACCATGAAAAATCCACCATTTGTGGAACCACATTAGTATATCACGTGTATAAACATGGGAACAAACCTTGATAAACCAAGAGTGTTTTTTCTTCTGGTTTTCATATAAAAATGCTTTATTAAAGGCTTCAACATAGTCCCAATAATTGAATCTCACCGAGACTTTGTTTTCAGGATAAAAATATTCTTTTTCTTTGAGGGTACACATTCCCATTTTAGACACAAAAAATCTTATATACATGCATATATATATATATATATCAACACAATTATGCAAGCGATTCTGATATATACATTATTAGAACAATATTATTTATATATATTTTATTTCTTTCAAATAAATGAAGCATGAAAGCGGGCCACATTGGTACATTGGCACCTCCTCAAGCACAACGAAAATGTGCTTCTTGGCCCAACGAAATTTATGGGCTCAAGCCCAAATGCGATGACGAACTTACAATTTTTGCAAACCTCCGACGTCGTTATCAGTGTAAAACCCTTGGCCAGGTTTGGCTTCTCTCTTCCTGCGGGTACGTCTGTTTGATGCCAATTCATCTTTAACTCGATCAGTTGTTTTTCTTCTCGTTTTCAATTTTAGTTTTTTATGTTAATCCACTGAGGAATCACTTTCTAGGGAGAAAAAAGAGTACCAAAATGAGTGCTTTCAACGCGTTTAAAGCGAATGTTCTGGTTGCTTGGAGCCCTAATCTCTACATAACACTGGTGAGGGGAATTCCGGGCACTAGGAGGCTCCACCGGCGTACTTTAGAGGCTCTGCGCCTCACAAAATGCAACCGTACTGTCATGCGCTGGAATACGCCTACGGTCCGCGGAATGCTTCAGCAGGTACTGAAGTTTTTGGAAATTCAGATTGGTGTCTATAATATCTATTATGTTATTGAGTATTTTTAGCTTGGAATTTGTTATTATGCCCTCTTTTATTTTTATTAATATGGTTTTTATTATGAACTTTTAGGTGAAAAGGTTGGTTGTGATTGAGACACAGGAGATGTACAATGCAAGGAAGCAGAAAGAAGCTAACCACCGAGCTCTGCGTCCGCCTTTGGTCGTAAATCATCATTCTGCCCCAGCTACTGATTCTTCGTCCTAATTGCTGAATACTTTGAACGGGTTAGTCTTAGTTTATGTTGATGAATGCATCCTAATTAATTTATGATTATTATGAAACTTTTTTAATAAAGTCAATCAAGTAATGTATTTGAAGCTTTACCGATGTCTTCTGATACTCAACTAGTGGTCAATTTCTGTAGTTTCAAGTTGCATAAATACAATAATAATTATTAAATTATGTGAGTAAGCCTGTTCATTACTGATAGTCTCTTATTATTTTTCAATGTGGATTTTGGAACTGTATGCTCAACCTTCTAAGACATTTAGATTACTTGTCGCTCATATTTGAGGCTTTATGTACCAAAAGCTGCAGTAGAATATAGTGTCATTATTGCAAGTATTTGTGTCTCACTTATCACATTTCCAAAGATATGGAAATCAGAACTTATGCCTAAAGTTTCAAGTCAGATGTGGATGGTCATGATTGGTGTAGGTCAGATGTGGATGGTCATGATTGGTGTAGGACAAGTTACAGACACCTAGGCTACTAATCTAAGTTACCTTAAAGACCGAAGCCAATGAAATATTTCTGCAAAAATTGCATACTGAAAATTTTAGTATAGACATGTACCTCGGATGCTACCTTCACTAGTTCTGAGAAGGTGACCACTGGAAGGCGTGGCTCAAGCTTACGTTGTTTTCTGCTCGTGAGGTTTGCAAGAAACCCACTGGCAGAATAATCTGAAATAAAATTTTCTTGATGAAAGCAAGTATTACCTTTAATGCTTAGAGACTGCGAGATGGCATAATCTTATTGGTCATAAGTGTTATATTGTTGCTTTTCATCGTAAACCTTTTTTTTTTTCTTTTTCCAAAGCAAGCAACATGATGCCTTTTTCGACTCATTCCTTCCCCAATACCTATGCTGAATGTGTACTAGCGACCTTAAATGCTTTAAATGATCAGGTTGTTAATAACAGTAACTCTTCGATTGGTTACCCCAAAAGCCTTGTCACAGGTCTTAGACAGTTAGGCCAATAACATTTGCTATCTTTGATGCAATCAGCGAGGCAAGCCATAATCTAACTAAACTTGTTGCTATAGCCTGTAAAATGTGATTAAGTCATGCAAAATTCAAAAAGCAGATCGTGGCTTGCCTTGCTTCACCTCTTCGAAGATTAGGAATTATTTGCAACCATTCTTGGTTGTGTTATATCATGGTGATTGTATTTCATTGTATTCTATTGAACTATTCTTGGAGATAATTGCATTTTGATTTTTGATATAAGGAAAAAGGAAGAGAGTAAGTAAGGTAGACGAAAAATCCTTCTTTTCTTTGAACCCACCCAATGGAAAATCCTTCATCCTTGAATGAGGAAGAAGAAATCATACTTCCATACAAGATGTTAATTGAATTCTATGTAATGATCAATAAATTCAGTTCAACTCTAGATCTACATGTATCAAAATCTTATTACCAATCTATTCTATAGATATATAGATATTCGGACTGGAGTTGACAAACAACCAATACCAATATCGTTGTTTCTTCGTCTCAATTAGAAATTGGAATGGGATGTGGCCAAGCGGTAAGGCAACGGATTTTGGTCCTGCTAATATATATTGAATACTCCTAGTTGAAGAAGTCGAATATACATTTCATTAGTTGTAGTCCAATATCCTATCATATTTCGTCTCTTCATTCTTATTTGCTGCCTGCCTTATGATACTTCTATTTTCTTATAGGTTGTTTGTGAACAGATCTTCCATGTCAACTGGCTGATCTTGGCACTCGAAGTCAGGATTTAAGTACTGAATTTTACAAAAAGTTGTACTGCTTTGAACTTCTAAAGTCTACTGTTTATTGAAAAACTTGGCTTTTATATGATTAAAAAGGGAGTATAGTATAATTTTGAATGTTAGCAACATTGTTTAATCATAAGGGTGTTCACTCAACCTGCATTGTTTGCTTGGCTCCACGGACTTCATTATCTTTTCCTACTCCGCGCCAGTTTCTTCATAATTGGCATTTCTGTTTGGTGACAAATTAGTTGCCATATCTTGAGAAGTTATTTATTATTTCAATGTGATATATCTCGAAGACCATCAATGCACTTTCTCCAGCTTGTAAAGTTAAAAATTGATCATGTCCCATTTGCTGTCAAAAAATCAAGTTCCAGTTATAAGGATCCGCATGCTTATGGAAATACTTGGAGGCAAACGATGCTAGGAATCTCTACTTGAGAGTCATGAATAAATTTTTTTATTAATTCTGCGTTTGACATGTGTAGTATCTTCTCATAAGTGATGTACAATGAATATCGACCCCTCTATTTGTCTAACCCATGTGGGGATGTCGACAACCTAATTCAATAGTAATTCTTCTAACAGTAGTTTGGCCTCTGTCGGTGTGGGTTGTTAGAGCTTTGTATTTGCATGCTAGAAGTATGATAAATGGCTGGTGGTTACTTAGCGCTGGATATGCAATAAGTGGGATAGCATTGAATGTAGCTTTTCTCAATAATTATGAATATTTTTCGTGTCAAAATACAGTTGCCTTATAGCTATACCAAAAAAACCCCCTCAAATTTCTATACACTCGTAATCTATATGGAAGAAACCAGTGACAGGGCACTGGAATTATCTTTCTCCAGTGCATTCAGTTTTGCAAAAACTCCAACCAGTGGTGCGGTATTGTACGTGCAAGCCTCAGTTTGCACAAAGTTTCCTCTTCTATCCGTGAACTCATCTTTACCATTCGGTCCTCCAACAAGGGCTCCAGCAAGAACATTCAGGTTCGGATCCTTGCGACCATACCAGTAGTCATACCCCTGAGTGCACCCAACAAAAACCTTGCTCTCTCTATATGATTCCATGGATGCACCTCTGTGATGCACCCTCTTGGGATAGGTGGGCCCATATCCAACCAGGTAGCTTACTCCCATAGGATTGGAGCCCAAAATATAGGCCACTTGTGATTTGACAAAGGATAGGATCTGATGGTGTCCCACTGAATCTGTGTGGCAGTTGAGCATTTGATTGGTGGAGTGGAGGTGTTCAGAATAGACTGTGAGTAGAAAAACTGCACTAGAAACATACTGCATGTTGTTCCATTGGCGGGTGTACAGGAGTCCACCTGGGGTGCGTTGCACGTTAGTGCCATTGTTCTTGTTCAGGCAAGCACAGATGTAATGTTCTGCCTTGGTGCGGTATTCTTGGAGGATTTGCTTCTGCTCTTTGTTTTTACCTTCCATTGGCAACTGCAAGAATACAAATTCATAGAGTTGGTTTTTTTAATTTTTTTTTTAATTACTATTAATTATTAGTACAGTAAGTTTGACAAAATTAATGTCCTGAAAATTAATTATGTAGGATTCCAGTTAAAGGACAAAACTTAGGCTTGTGCCATTAGGAAAAGACTTTTTGTCTCTTTCTTCAGCAATTTAAACTTCCACTTATTATGTTGCAATCAAGAAACTTTCAATTTCATGCGGTTGTTTGTAAGTGCTTTTATTTTGTTAGAAAAGTAAGAAATTGTAAAAAAAGAATATATATATATATACATATATTATAAAGAATCTAGCAATAAAGGTTCAACGTGTTAGAAATTAGAAATTTAGAACATTAAAAGTTGCAGAAGTTATTTTCCTTTTAACTTTTTTCTTAACTTTAGATAATTAATAACTAAAAAACTATTTTTAAACACTACAAAACAATTCAATTAAAAAGTAAAATAATATCTTTTTGAAATGGGATAATTACCTCAACAACTCTTGAGTTCACTATAATTATCAAAATATCCCCTTATATTTGAATAATTATCATTATACCAGCTGAGATTTGGATAATTATCATTACACTTCCTGAAAATTCTAAACATTGCAAATACACCCCCTGGATATAAAGGTTGTAATTGTAATATTATACGTCAGTTTAAGTGGTCTAACTATAATTTTGCATACGTTCAACGAACATAATCATATATGCATTAACTATATTATACATTGGAAGTGTAATGGTCATTACTCAAACATGAGAAAGTGTTTTGATAATTATGATAAACTTCAAGAATAGTAAAGGTAATTATCCCCTTTTAAAATTGTTGCACACACCCTCTGTACATTTTTCTATAGGCACCTCTTTAAAAAAGCATAGGGGTACAGAGGTAAAGAGGAGTAAAAATGTTTTGATTTCGAATTCATGAGGATGGTGATGAGTTGAAAAGGGCAAAGCTCCAAGACCAAATTCATTATGGGTGGACCCCTTGTCCCCATTGAAGTGAATGCCAATTACGACCAACATACAAAATATTCAAACTTGTTTCCCGAAAAATGCATTTCATGAAAATATGCATATTCATTTTCAATAACAAGAAACTATTATTAAGGTAAAACGAGAAAAGAAAAAAAATTACCATAGAGGCAATGATTTGAAGACCAGCATACTTAACATCCCAGCTAAATTCAGTAATGGCCCAAGTGATCCCACCAAAGGAAAATGCATTTTGAATTGCATAATTGAAGTAGTGTATATTGTCGGTGGCTTTATATAGCCACAAAGCTGCCCATAACAACTCATCCATGTACCCGCTTACCGACGTGTAATATCCCTTTGCTCCTCCAATACTCTCATCATATTTCCCTCTAAACTTGTCACCAAATTCAAACAACTGCAAAACAAACATACCCCACTCCCATTTTACGGATTACAAATTATGTAACTATCTATCAAGATTCATAGAATTTGCAGTGAAATATGTGATGGGTGTAAACCTGTACTATTAATTCACATAAGTTTGGATCCTTTAGTACAATAAATGTTACTTTTCATGCTACCTTATAAATTTATACCCAGTGTAATAAATATCTTTTCTATAGAAACACTTGGCTTCATATCGAAGATACACATCATGTACACCTATAAAATGAGATAGATGATAAAAATGATTCGAAATGCATCTGCTTCTATCTCTGTATATTTAGTATCAAAGATATTCACCATTCATAGGTAATCTCTTTATCTTTATTTCTTTTGGTTTCACTATATTAGTTATATAATTAATTGCCAAAAAAAATCATAATTACTATATAAGTTGTAGAGGAAAGTTAAATGTCCCATTTGCTTTAAGGTAGTTAAAATTTCAGAGAAACATTCTCATAATCCTAGTTTGTAAATCTTCCACGTAATGCCTCTATAATTTTTCTAAGCTAGTTTTGTTTAAAAACAAGCCCAAAACGTTAAACCATACTGATAATTAATTATGAGCAAAAGACCTACCCCTCTTTAACAACCTCATTAACATACCTGTTGTGCGTGCTCCAATAGAAGGTGAGAGTAATGTGGGTTCGTTTTCCTAAAGACAATTGACGCCGCCGCCATGGCCGCCGCCGCCTCTGCCGCCACCTCCGAGCCAGGATTTTCCTCATCCAACTTGTAAGCCCGGCGGGACGTCGTCATATCCTCCGGGCGCTGCCAGCAAAGGTGATCGGTGTCGCCATCACCCACCTGATTATTAACATCACTAATTCTCAAATTAACTACAGCCGCCCCCACTAATTATCTCACAAAGCACGAGATAATTGCGTTTTTTGCTTTAACACAACACATTTTGTCTGAAACCGACACTCGTTAGACTTGCTCTAGAGTGACTAAAAAACGAGATTTTCAAAATTTTAGACCCCACCCAGAAATTAGGGGAGTTTGTCACTGCCTGAAAACTCCAAGATTTAATCAAAGCAACTCAATTCTCCGGCGTGATTGGGGGATTAAAGCCCACTTTTAGCCCAAATATTTCAAAAAGTTGAAAAGAAATTAAAGTTACCTGCGCCCAAAGAACATGAGGATGAGTGTGTGCTTTAATGAAATAATCAGTCCCCCATTTGATGGCTTCAAGGGCATGCCGGAGTTCGCCGGCGGCGGCGATTTGATCCCGGAATTCTATCACACCCCATGACAACATTGTAATGGTGAAGGCCATCGGAAGACCAAACTTAACATTGTCACCGGCATCATAGTACCCTCCTACTAGGTCCACCTATTCCATTCCCGACAATTAACAAACAACAAGTACTAATAATTAACATGGTACTACCAAAATTTGAAATGCAGCAATTAGTTAGAGGAAAATTTAATTAAAGTACGTACTCCTTGTTCGAGACCGTCGGTGAGGCCGGAGTGGTGGCGCCACCGCACCCTCTGGTTGTAGGGGAGGCGGCCGGAGCGCTGCGCTTCAAAGTAGAGGAGGCTCTTGGAGAGGGCGTCTCCATAATCAAAGATTAATTCCGACATAGAAAACGTGGGAAAGAGGGAAAGAACTAAAACTAAGAAATGAGGAAGAAAGCACATGCATTGGCATTGCCTTTTCTTCCCCATTGTGAAGAATTAAATCCGATGTTCTGTTTTTGTTCGAGCCGTGCCTGTATATCCCTTTCTTTCTTTTTCCCTCTTTAAATAGCATGAGAAGGGGGCAGAGAGGCACGTGACATTTGGGAATTTTTGCATGATATCATTATTATATTTTCTATTTTTTGCATTTTTTTAAGAGTGATTAATGATATTTCTTGTGAGTTATTTGAAGAAATCTTGATTTTATAGAAATTTAATTGAGGAGGGTCGATGGCGAGATGTATGGGTTTGAGGTGGGATAAGTCATTCTTCCGTTTGACTTAAACAGTAGTCTTAATTTGTGAATGTTTGTTTCATGTGCGTAAAGTGAACTTGAAACAGTTTTGTGCAGTAAAGGCAAAATGAGATTCTTACCATATGGACAATGTCACAATGCCACATCATTTGTATTTTTAAAAAGGCAAAAATAATGTTGCCTAATTCACGTTAAATCTAATTCACCTCAAAAGCAAGTTCAAGAGGTGAAAATTGTTCAAAATAATACAAAAATACTATAATTTAACTTACTAGAGTCCTAACACCTCCCCCGCCCCTCGACACACATAATGCTAGACTAAAGTAACATAAAATGGAATGATCCAACAAGACTCGGTCGCCCAACATCAATGATAGGTTTAGCTCTAGTATTATATCGAAAATAAACCTTTAGCCTAATTAGCTCACTTCAAAACTTAACTCAAGAGACAAGGATTACACAAAATCATATAAAGAAATTACAATCATATACTTTAAGGATGTGGGATTCCACCAGTCTATTTCCCTTTTTTTGTATTATATATATTCTATTGTAGTATGTATTTTTAATTTTATCTATGTGTGTCATAAGTATTTTATCGATGAGTAAAAATTTCCCTAGAGGAATATTTAATAAACTTATCATGCAATTGTTCAATGGAACAAAAGATGAAGAACCTACTTTGATGGAATAGAGAATTTAAAATGTTTGTTTTGCATTTTGAATTAGCTATTTCAATCGGCACTTGGTTTTCTTTTTCATTTCAAGGATTCTTTATTTAACTAGATTTTTTATTTTTTATTTTATTTCACGAATTGAGATGTAATTATTAAGTGGAATATGAATTCAGGGATTCTCAAGTATTTATTTCAACCATACAATTGATTAAATATGCGTTGGAATAAAAGAGGCGAACCTTAATCCCAAACTAGAGCTAGTCTAAGAAACCAAATGGGGGAGCATGAAGTGTTACTTGCAGTATGTACTACGAATTTTCCTTTCTCTAAATTCAGTTGAATTTTGATAAATTATGCTTGGAATGGATTCCTACACTTCGCTCCTAAAAAAATCAACTTTAGCTCTTTACCCCCATCATTTGTGTAATGTAATATTGCCCCCTGAAATCAAATTAAGTATAGCACTTTCCTCTCAAAGTCAATTTTCAAATTACTTTCTCATCGAAATTTGATCATGTGTGCTACACGTGCATTTTTTTTTTTCTTTTTTTCTTTTTTTTGTTGCACTTTGCCCTCTAGAAAATTTAGAGTGAGCACTTTACCCCTGAAAATGTTGGTAACAAAGCCGTGCCCTCTAAATCCTGAATAAGTAGTTCATATCATTACATGGTCGACTTTTTGAGTATTTTTTCACTAGAAATAAGTCACACCCCGTTTGTAATAGGTTAAAATGTCAATTTTCAGCCTCAAAACCTCAAATGCTCTCTTGCCTACTTTTTCTCTTTATCTATCTCAAAATATCTATAATTGGTCGTTGTTGATCAACTACCGCAATAATTATCTCGCCTGCTTCTAATGTCTTGATCGCCTATTGTGAAATTTATGAATTTCAAATGCTTCGATTGATTTTACACATAGCAGGGCATACAAGACGGATTAGCTGGCTTAGTGTGAAGTCAATTGCAACTAGCATGATTGGGATATATATATATATATATATATATGACATTTTAGCAAGATTGGAAAGATGATTTTGGGGGCAAGTGTTACACTTAATCTGGTTACAGGAGGCACGATTACGATACACAAATTATAAGGAGTGAAGTGCTAAAATCAATTTTTTCTAGGGAGCAAAGTGCAATAAGTCCTATCTTTTATTTACAATAATTACCTTAACATTCATTGTTTGATTTAATTATATTAATTACACCTCATATTATTAATTTAGCTGGCAGACAACATAGTGGAGTAGAGATGTAGTTTTAACATCCCTTACGGCAGGAAGTGTTATTGTAATATTTTAAACTGCAACTATCCCTCCCTCAAAATTTTTATCAGTTAAACTAAAGAAAGAGTGTGTTATTGATAGTGTATTATTACAAGTTTTTAAATAATAAAATATATTTTTATAATTAAACCAAGCTTTTGGAAATTATGAAGTTAGTAATCATCCCTTTATTTAGTTTACGAGCCAACGGTCCCATACATGATTATCAATAATAGTTGGGTACAGTATCACCAAACCTTAAAATTAAATTTACCAAATGAGAGTATATGTATAATTTATGCTCCAGTAAATGGATTGGGCATTTGGTTAGGTATAGGTTTGGCGTGTTATTGCTAGGAGACTAACCCCCTACATCTGTTTTCTATTTTTTTAATATTAAGAAAAGTTGTTCAGGAGACCTTACAACCTTTTTAGCATTTCGACTTTATTTTATATTTTGGTACACTAAACTTAATATTCAAAAAAAAAAAAAAAAAAAAAACGTAATAATATATGTGTAAATGGATTAAGAAGCCTAAAGACTTGTCGAAAGTCGAGATTCTTGGACGGAAAAATCACATACTCATCGAAGATGGTCATTTTAATTAGTTCTATTTGAGGGTGATCTTGGTGGAATTTTAATTTGTTGTTACTAATTTGAAGTCGAATTATATTATCATGTGATTTTTGTCAAAATCAATTTAAATTATCATTTTGTTAAGTAAAATGGAAGGTACTATTTCTAACAGTCTTCATGATGTTGAAGGATTGGGCAATTTTCAAAAAAGAAAGAAAAAAGTCATTGTTCTCTAATTGAAGTGGCACTGTTTTCCGTTTTCATGAAGAGTTGCAAGCTCATGTCCCACCAATAGTGTGTCAGTATTTTCCCATCGTGCGATAGTATTTGTTTATCAAATGATAGTTTAGGACATTTGAATTGTGTTCAATTCAGTATTTGATTTTTAAATTGTATCATGTAATGATATTGATATATGATTGAATGCAATCACTTCTCTTAAAAAAAAAAAAAAAGAAAAAGAAAACAATCAATCAAAAGAAAAACGAGAGAGAGAGAGAGAGGGAGGGAGGGAGGGAGAACAAAAAATTAACAAAACTTCTTTTAAGCAAATAAACGAAATCCTAATAGGCCAACACTAAAAATGCAAAAGGATATAATAAAGGAAAAATTGCATTTTTAGTCCTATAATTTAGATCCCATTGCAAACTTAGTCCCCTTTTTTGTTTAAAATAGCTAGATTAAATCTCGCATTTCAAGCCCCGATAGCAATTTTGACAGGAAAATAACGATTTTCGTCCTTTAAGTTTACCACTTTTCGGTTTTGGTTGTGTAAGTTTCGAGTTTTGAAGTTTAGTCCTATAACTTTTAAAAAATTCGTATTTTTGGTCCTGTTGCCACTTGAATCACTTTTTTTTAGGCGCCAAAATCCTACATGGCACGCTAGGCATGTACTTTTGAGCTGAGTTGACATGAGTACGTCGACTTGGATTTAAAAAGAAAAAATTATATATTTAATATTTAAAATGGATAAAAATATTTGATTATTATTTTTCAATAAAAATATTTACTAATATTTTTTTTAAAAATAACTATAATATATTATTTAAGAAAATAAAAAACGAAAATATTAAAAAATATCAAAAATTTAAAAAAAAATTAAAAACTTTTAATAATTTCATATATTTTATTTAATATACTTTTAATAACAATAATAATGAGTAAAATTATATTAAAAATACCATAAAAATTAAAAAAATTAAATATAATATTAAAAAAAATTTTAAAACACTTTTCAATAATTTAATTTATAGAATTTAAAATAACTTTTAATAAAAATAATATTGAAAATAGTGTAAAAACTTTTAAAAAATTAAAAATATATTATGTAAAAAACTTTTAAAAATAAAAATACCATATAATATTATATGGAAAACCCATGCCACACGTGCAATTGCTCTCAGGTCATTTTTTTTTTTTTTTAGGAAAGTGGAGCCTTCACTGTCTAATTAACTGCTCATTGGAGAAAATTTATCCCAAATCTCACCATAAAGGAGGGATTAAAATTGCAATTTTTCTCTTTGTATTGTTTTCTCCAAATTAATAAAATTTCACATGAAATTTAGGTAAATAAATTACCAGAAATTGAAACTAAAAATAAACACAAGCAATAGAAATTAAAAATTACATTAATAAATTAAAATAAAGACATTTGGTAATTAATCTAAATAAAATAAAATTGAAACAATTAATTATTTTGAAGATATTTTGATAATTTTATTATTTTAAGTAATTAAGCTTAAAATAAATAGTAAATTAAAAGAACCAACAATAAATTTTAATTTTATTTAGGGATTTAATTGTGCCAATGTAGTTAAATATTTAGATAAATCAATTTGCAAAAGTTAGAATTAAAAATAAAATCAAATAATTGAAAATGATAATTATATGAATAAAATGAAAAATAAAAACTATAATAGTGACACAGAAACTAAAATGAGAAAATCAATATAGAAGTAATTAAATATTTTGATGATATTTTGATAATATTACAGGTTTTAGTTTAATTACTTAAAAGAGCTGTTATACTTAAAATAAAAATTAAATTAAATGAAGTAAAAATAAATTTTAATTTTATTTTCGTACCCATTGTATTTTAGTTAAAAAAAAATTGTGTAAATAAATGAGCAAAAATAACAATTAAAACAGTTGAAAACAAAATAAAAATCCAAATTGAAATAATTAATTATTTTGGAGATATTTTGGTAGTTTCATATTTTTTTAAAAATGATCATTGAAAAACTAAATTTATTTAAATATAAATATTAAATTAAATGAGCAAAAATAAGTTAATAGAAAATAAAATCAAAATCAAAATCAAAATAGAAATAATTAATTATTTTGGAGATAATTTGATAATTTTACCATTTTTTGAAAATAATCATTGAGAAACTAAATTAATTTAACTTAATATAAACATTAATTTAAATGAACTATAAATAAAGTTTAATGTTATTTCCCATTTTTCCTCCAAAACCAAGGTGAAAGGACCAAGATGTCTTCGAAAGCTATAATTTGGGACTAAAACTGTAATTTACCTATATTTTCTTTTTAAGAAGAAGACCGTCATGTGTCGATTTTCTCTCCAAAGGCCATACTTAACAGTTCTCATGAATTTTCCATTCAAAAGATAATGGAGGGACCAATTGCTAACAAGACGAGGGCCTAATATTTATGGCTGGCTATTTTAAGAATAATAGGACTAAGTTGCAATGGGACTGAAACTAGAGGACTAAAATGCAATTTTCCATATATTGAGGGAAAATTGTTTGTTTCTTTGCTTTTCCTAAACTAAAATGTTTTATTCCTTTGTTTTTCAACTTTCTATTTTAATAAATTTAATTCTTTCCCTGGGTTGGAGTCAGTCGGATATGGTCCAGAGTTAAAAACTTTACCTACTAAATGGGGGTGAAATTAAAATGACCTCAATGAGTAGTAAAATCAAGCATCTATTTGTATATACTACAAAAATATTGATATTTGTATCCCAAAAATTGATAGACATAGTAGAAGTAATAGTTAATAATCCAAAATTAAGAACTGAGGTGAATGTGGTATCCATTGACAAAAAACCAGAATTGAAAATATCATTTGCCGCACACTAAGAAAAAATATTTATCACTACTATATGCCCAGATGGATTTTTCGCTATCCATATTGAAACTATGCACAGTTGCCATGATAAAGCCATAACACATGATATTCTTCTATCACAGTTTCATATGAATATCAGCTTTTCAATCATAATAATTGTCGAAATTTCTTGTAGTGATAAATGGCATGCACGTGCATGTTGTGTGATTTGATTAATGTCCAAAGTGCCATCAAATCGCTTTTATCATGCGATTTTAAATTAAATTGTTGATCCATGATTATTTAATAAATCAAAATAAATGGTGCAGTTCCTTATGCTTCAAGGGTTCGAGTAATTTTTCTAAATTTATGGTCAGCTCTAATTATACTACTTATTAAGTCAAGACATATATATATATATATTGATGAGTTATAGCCTAATTGGTTAGAAGAAGGTCTTATGACCATGAGGTCATGAGTTCAATTCTCCCCAAATGTGTGTAGAGTATTTTATTTTACTAAATAGTAACTTGTTTAAATTTTTTACTGTATAGTAGTTTGATTAGATATTTAAAAATTCGATGTGTTAATTGTATCCCCTGAAAAAAGTCAAGATATATATTAATGACATTTATTTACTTCTCGAGGAACATATTAAGATTTGACAGTGCACTTATCTTGTTTTTGAGCAAATGAGTAATTAAACTGGGAATAATCTAGCCTGCAGGCTGCAACACTCATACCACACTTATAGTTTTAACAACCCTTCATTTAAAGAAAGAGAAAAGGAAGGAAAAAAAAGAAAAAAGAAAAGAAAAGAAAAGAAACTAAAATGAGCTCCAACTGTTGGAGAAGTGTAAACTACACTCGAAAAGAACTTGGTTTTATTTAATATGGAGGAAGATGATTGGGTCAAAACTGAAACAATTATTCCTGTTTCATTATTGCTTTTTCTCCAGCCATCTGTTTTTGTATACTTTTTTAACAAAGAAAAAACATTTTTTAAGTGTTTCAAACTAAAATGCAGATGTGATGCGGTCAAAGCATTAAAACTGTGCATTTAGAGGATCACATATAGTTACTAAAGGTATCACTGAGTTCTTGTCCATTATAAGGTTGGCATTACAGAAATTTTCGCATCTTCAAGTTCCACTGATATATATATATATATATATTAATATAATTTTAAGTTCCAATTATATTTTAGTATTTATCTACATAAACAATAATTTATAATTGGTTATTCGTTTCGCTTATTAGTCTTTTAAAATAATGATGTATGTAGTTTATTTATTTATTTAAAAAAAATTAATAGAATTTTGATGATAAAATGGGTGTGATAATTCATCAAGTGCAAGTGGAGTTGATTTACTCCCAAATCCCAAATTAGAAGAAACTAAAGGCTCAGCGTAAGTGTATTTCTTTCTTTCTTTCTTTTTTTTTCCCTTCTATTATTATTATTATTATTATTATTATTATTATTATTATAAAAGTAGTTAACATATCCAATCCTTACATTAGTATGTTGTATCAATAACATTTTCGAACTAACTAGAATTTTTCCAACAAAGCTACTATACCATAGACACCAAACAAAACTATTATTTAGTAGAGAAAATTTTCATTAGTATTGGTGAGATCCGAACTAACCTTTTAATTATAGGACCTATCTCTTACCACAAGGACAAGAACTCATTAATCGGGGCAAGTTTGTTGGTTGCAAAAAAAAAAAAAAAAAAAAAAAAAAAAAAAAAAAAAAAAAAAAAAAAAAAAGAAAGAAAGAAAGAAAGAAAAGAAAAGAAAAGAAATTTAGAAGGCATGGAATTGAAAACACATAGCCAAAGTGCAAAACATGTTCACAATTCAATTAGAAATGGCAGCTTTACCCGTTTAACCGAGTTTTTACAAAGATTTACACATTATGATGGATAAAAGGGATCATATGTTTTCAGTGGAAATAAGATAAGGAGTTTTTTTTTTTTCCTCTCCAAGTAATATATGAAGCAAAGATGGGTATTTAAGAGCGCACCGAGGCAAATTCATACAACTCATTAGTACATTGTAATTTACAAATACCCTTGCATATTATATATATAGGGTTAATTACATTTCGCTGCTCTCTAAAATTATGAAACTATCAACTACTAATCTCATGGTTTAAAAATTACAAATTAACCCCGATAAATTTATGAAATTACTAAATCATCCATTTCGTTAAATTTTTTTGCCGAAAATTATTGATATCCTCCAATTTTTCCATTACACTAACTACCCATTATATATCTGTACTTGGCCGTCGTGATTTTAGAGACTAAACTTGGAGAACGTCATGAGTTTTATGTCAAAAAATCTAACGAGATAGATAATTTGATAATTTTATAAACTTATGGGGACTAATTTATAATTTTTAAACCATGAGAATAGTACTTGATAATTTCACAATCTCAAATGGTAATCAAATGTAATTAACCCTATATGTGTGTGTGTGTGTGTGTGTGAATTAAATTATATTTCACTACCCTAAAAAATTATTAAATATCAACCACCACATTTGTGGTTCAAAAATTGCAAATTAACCCCTACAAATTTACAAAATTACCAACTCATCCATTCTATCGAGTTTTTTGACAGCAAATAAAGAGGCTATAAGTTTTATAATGCAATACACATTCTCACCACTTATTTAGAAGTCATATTGTTCACCACTATTATGTCACATTATATATTCTCCTTTTTTTCGTCAAAAAATTTAACGAAAAGAATAATTTGATAATTTTGTAAGGAATTAATTTGTAAATATCAAACGAGAGTAGTGGTTGATAAATTCATAATGTATGAGGGAAGCAAATGTATGTTAATTCTCTTTATCTTAAAAAATTCTTCATATTTTATTCATGATTTTTTGTTATGAAGCATGGAAGACTTCAGTTGAAAAATCTAAATTTGGTTAGCTGTTGATCAACGATGATGAAAAAGTAAATAAACTTAACGTGCATCTTTTAAAGAAACGATTAACCAAAGATATAAAAATTGGCAATGTACCAACAACTCATGACGCGTTAAGTTTTCATTGAAACCCTTTTGTTATTTATTTCTAAAGACATGAAAGAGACTAATTAAGTAGGTGGACCAGTACTGGTACTAAATGGAGTGGACCTCAGTCCTCACCTCCAATTCTGAGCCACTCAGTTGGGTTGATCCCCGATCCTACTCAAGCAAGAATCTGGACTGTGGCCCTGACCAGGTCATCCGCCCAAATGGTAGTTGCAGTGGCCTTCTTCGTTATTAGACTTGGCAAATGGATAGTGGATGCTCATAAAGAACCCAAAAACGAGTAACAATGAGCTGAGTAAACTTACCTGTGTAGTTTTTGGTGATGGAAGCTTGTTCGTTTTGGTCTTCTTTGTTTGCCATGTTCTTGCGTAGACCACATCCTGCACTTGCATTTGCGTCTTAAGTGACTTACCAGAACCTCCCTTTCCTTTTCTTCCAGCAAATCTGAGAGATCTTTTGGTATACAGAAACACCACCAACCAAGAATCAGTTCAGCAGCTTAAAAAACATTAGATTCTTGATTCATCACAGACCAAGGAATAGAAGCTCAAGGGGAGTAAGGCAGCAAACAAATAGCAACAGAATCCAAGAAATAGAAAATGATGGGCACACAGCAAATAGAAACTCAGTAACCATTACATATGTAACACGGACTTTTACAAGAGTTCAATTTTCAGCAGTACTGTGGCGTTCATAATATATGTCCTTAAAAACCAATAAGACTAGTGATGGATATCTAGAAGACTCATTTATATTACAAGTCTAAGGCCTTTCCATGATCCCAATTAAGCTGTTGCACCTCCAGTCTGGTGCAGCATTGCATCAATCTCATCACCGTCC
Organism: Handroanthus guayacan; assembly: GCA_014898755.1. Lineage (NCBI taxonomy): Eukaryota > Viridiplantae > Streptophyta > Magnoliopsida > Lamiales > Bignoniaceae > Handroanthus > Handroanthus guayacan. Next base: position 1,269,550 of record JACFYI010003665.1, read on the forward strand.
TCCATTTCCAGCTGCAAAAAGTACATTTCCAGATAAATTCAGTTTTCTTCGCAAAGTTAAAGAGTCTATATGTAGCTACAAGTGAGAGAGAGAGAGAGAGGTAGAGAGAGGTGACCTCATCTGGAGTTTGCTCCCCTCGGAGGCGACGTCCATCAAACAGAAAGGCAATAGAATTGAAATCCACAGATTGCCGGTCACAGTAGGCATTCATAAGTTTCTTCAGTTGTGTGCTTCTCTTAATTCTGAAAAACACCTCATTTCCATCCTACAAAAAGCAAACACAATAGCCCGTTGCTTAAATGCTTTCTACACATCCAAAATTAACCTAACAATCACATAATACATGTCTTCGTAGGAGCTTAACGCATCAATATCTTTAAAATAAAGACAATAGGGGAAAAGGAGGAATAAAAAGGAATTTAGAAACTTAGTAATGGTACAGTAGACCTGGAAAAAGATGCAGTGGTTTCAGATAAAGAGAATAGACAACAAGGATAACCCTTCCACTGGAAAGTTTAAAAGATAATTTCTATCCATATAATAAGCCCAAATATATTGTTCCTAGTCAAGGTTCAAGAAACATAGTTCATATTTCTAGCCTTCTAGGCTCATGCATAAAACAAACACAAGATCCACATCCCTTCAAGACACAGCAATTTTGGTTTTATTATTACAAATTCATTCTGACGGAAGAAACAAGGTTACCAAAAAAGCATTGTCGATTTTTGTGTTGTGCGTCTGGCATGATATTGCTGTATTGACCCAAAAGAGCGGCTTAACGAAGCATCATGTGCATATGACAAACAACAAGCCCAAGCTATGCTTGCTCTGACAATCATAATAATGATGCAAGAAAAATTTCAAAAAACTACCACATAAGTAAACATTTTCAAGGTTTTATATGAGGAAATGATTCTGAAAGGCAAGTCCAGTGATTATTAAAAGAAACAAGCACATAATTCAACGGAAATGAACTCTATTAAAGAGAAAAAGAAACATCCGTAGACACACTAACCATTTTCTTAGCATTTTCCAACAGAAAAAAACTTCTAAGGGCTGAGACTGAAAACCATAAAAAGCATAATGCTACAAAGAAATAATCAGTACAACTTAACGTGAAACAATTCAGCTTGCACAATCATCACATTTTACAACTCCATAGACCTTCTAAGAAAAATCACTATAATGCGATTTACTGATACTACTCAGAAACAAATTGTTGTTATCAGAACCAATCAAATATTTTCGATTAATATAACAAGAAACAATGATACTAAAACTTCTGTTTTTTTATTCTTTTTTCCGGAAGAGTGTGCACAGAATAGTAAAATGCAAACCTGAACCACACAAGCAACTAAAGGTGACAAATCTGTTCATAGCTACAATTCTGACCCAACAAGATTCAGCATGCACGCCCACACAAAATAAACTTATGCAAGGGATTAAAAGGAAACAAAAAACGAAAAACAAAAATTTCCTCTCTCAAGGTACAAATAAAAAAATTTGAAAAAAATTGAGTTTATCCATCATAAACCAACAAAATAATTAGACAGAACAAAGAAAACATAAAGGGAAAAAAAATTGGAAAGAAGAAGAACTAAAATCCATAAAGCCTAGTCATTTCCTTAGCATTTCCCAGTAGCAAAGAGCTTGTTAAAAATCCAAAACCGCAAAAAGGTAACACTATCATAAAATTACCCATCCAACTTTATAATCAAAAACTTATTTTGATATCAACTCCCCATACAAAATGATCTATAGATCCTTAATCCAGCAATTAATTACTAAAAAATCCGAAGAAATTCACAAAATCCAATTAACCAGTGAAAAACATCAACCAAATAAGAGCTTGTAAAGGGAAGAAAAAGCCGGTAAAGTAGAAAAAACGGAAGTCAACATCACTGAATGAAAGAACAAATATTCAACATTCAAAAATGTAGAAATAGATTCCTAGCATCAACGAAGAGAAAAGCATCACAGACCACGAACTCAGAAAAAATCAATAACAAAGCGAGTGGTGCAAATCAAAGGGGTAGGAGTTCGAGACCTGGCCTTTGACTTTGAGATTGATGTGCGCCGCTGCATCAGCGGGCTTCTTGTCTTCCTCTTGACCGGACATTTTCTCAGCCGCCGATTACTGATTTCTGCCTGATTTGCCCAGCTATGTACACGCGAAACAAGTAGGCCTCTTTCGCCTTTTGGCTGCTCTAGTAATACCGTCTACCTACCTTTTATTTGGAATTTTTCAATTAAAATTAGGGTTGACTGGGGGGAACGATTTGACGGTTCAGATTCTTCTGTGCATAATGGACGGACAAGGGTTCAAGAACGTAACGACCTTGGACATGGAAAATTGTGCTGCGTGATTTGTAAGCGAACCAATAAATTGGGTGGGGAAGCGAGCAGTCCTAGGATATGGAATATTTGCATTTTAAACCCCCAAAGGCAAATGTGTGTGTATATCTATACACACACTAGCATGTGTCCCATTCGATGCACAAATTGATTTAATTAATATGAAAGATGCAATTTTTATATATTATTCTTATCTACTAATGAGTTAATCATGTGCTTTTTATTTTGAAATTAATAAATAATATCAAATTAAATATTTCTTCCAAAATCGCAATTCATGAATACTACTAAAAATAATAAAAAGTCATAGCGAGCACATCATATCATTGCACCAACAATAACATGCATGTTAATAAAAGGAAAAAAAATTATAATAAATTATATTAAAAAGATCTTCATTATCATTATTCTTAACAAAAATATAAAAATGTATTAAGTCATACTATTAAAGTCAATCATTTTTTAAGAAAACAAAATATTATATTTCATAGCGAGCACACCATCATCATAGCACCAATAATAACATGCATTTTAATAAAAGAAATATATATATTTTAAAATAAATTATACTGAAAACATCTTCATTATCATTATTCTTAACAAAAATAGAAAAATGTATTAAGTCATAGTATTAAAGTCAATCATTTTTCAAGAAAACCAAATATTATATTTTTTTTTTCAACATGAAGTATAATGTTACTTGCAGTTGGTATATATAGAAGAAGTAATGATAAAATACTTGTTTTATATTTTATATCATTCTTTTGGATTTTTTTTTTTGGATTTATAAAATATTTCTTATGCATATATTTGTAAGCAATTGTTCTTATATATATGTCGTTGCAATATGTTGTGTCTTTGAGAATCTTTTTGGTTGTATCTAATGCCAAAAAAACAAAAAAAAAAAAAAAGAAAAAAGAAAGGGACTTAGTGGATATATATATATATACTTAGTTAAACTTTAAACAAACAATGCAAAATAGTTGAAATGATCCATATTATTGCTTAATTAGGGAAAAAGCCAATATACATTTAATATTATCTAAATATAATAAATTTGAAAAAGGACTAAAAATGTTATTAAATTTATCTAAAACTATAAGATATATTTAATCAAGACGTTTTAGTATATAGAATATAATTTTTAAATAAAAATAGACTTAAAACTCTCCATTAGCATACAAAAGGAATATGTACTTAATATTAATTAACTCACTAAAAGTCACTTATTATATTTTAAATTAGTATATATATAGATTAGTAAATTTAAATTACTAATTATAAATTTAAATAAATAATTAAATGTTAATAGAGTTTCATGGTTAAATATTAGAAAAATATCATATTCAACTGTAATCAAACTATACAAAGATGATATTTACTCATTGTTTCTTAATTTTTTTAAGTTTAAACAAATCTAAGTTACCGCCCAAAAATTTTATTAGAATTGTACAATATTTAAATCCACACTTTACGTATATAAAATTTAAAATAGATATACTTAAAATTTTCAATCAGAATACAAAAGTATAATATAGAGATGATATATATAAACATCATGAACTCATTTTTAAAGATTAGATAATATGATAAGTATTTTTTACTAGGTTGACTTTTAATTAATTGATTACTTAATATTTGAAAATTAAAATAATCTATGATTAAACGTTAAGCAAACAATACAAAATTATAAAACGGTAAATTGTCCTCTAATTTAGAAAAATTAATGATGATAAAAATTTCCAAATTTAATAAATATTTACTTAATATAAAAAGTCGTAAGTATCTTCAAATGATATTTCCCTTACACTTTTTTAGCATTTCATAAGTAGCAATTAAAGGAAAAAAGAAATGATCTACGTTTCAAACTCAACTTTTACTATTTTTTAATTAAAAATATAAACATTCAAGATAAAAGTTCTTTTAGACGTTATTTATTTGAAACTGATTCAAAATAAGAAAAAAAAAATTCATTACTTGAAATGTGAAATAAACTTTACTATATTTGTCAAACCATGATATTATGAAATCCAACATTAGCAACACAACATGGGACGCCGATAAACTCTCAACAAACGAACTTTGTTTGTCCCACCCAACCATATTCCATTTTTCAATTGCTAAAAATTATTCTCTCTCTCTCTGACGCCCCTCAAAATCCCGATAGCGTTCCGACCCGAGACCCGAGGTACGACACTCACGTTCTATACAATCTAAATCCAATTCAGAAATTCAAGACATAATTATTTAATCTAACTCCCCAAAATATCGATAAAACGAAACAACTAAGTTCCATAATATAATATTACATACCAAAGGTCCCAATACATAACACATCTAATCCATCTTTACAATCCGATTATCTATACATTTCTAAAGTCCATATACCAAAGGACGATCCAAAATACAAACTAAGTCCATAAGATCCAAAGCGATAGATAAAATCCAAGATTCAAAGGAGATTACAATCCCAAAATAATAGCTCAAACTCAAAATGCCATAGAGTTTACAAATCCAAACAAGCTATATAATCTATCATAGGTTTCATTCAATCATTTGTGCAAGTATCAAGAACCTACATGGTAAATAGAGTCATGAGTCTACTAACCTAATAAAACTCATAGCAGGAAAACGGGAATAGAATGTTCAAGGAAAATGAGCATATCAATCAATAGGACAAGAATGTGACTCAGAAAAACAATTCAATACAATTAAGACAATTAATAGATACATATATCAGAAATATTTGTCACATTTGAGTCAATAGGCTGAAACAATCTATTTGGTAGGTCTATCACCCTTATATTTTCAATATAAACATTTCACCTTATCCCTCCAACTCCCGAAGGAGCTTAATCAATCAAAAAGCATAGCCGACGCACGTGCTTAGGATAACGCTTCAAAATTCTACCTGCAAAATTCATCCGAACTACCCAACAATCAGGGGCTCAAGGATCCTAGTCGACAATTCGATATTGCCCAAGATCGATCCCCAAGAAACCCCACAAGGGCTCACAATCAATCAATCGTATAGCTTAGAAACAAAATGGACATTCAATCAATCAATAAAGCCGATGAGGCATAACGTTTGTAGGCCATCAATTATCAAATAACATTCAATTTGGCCAAACGTATCAATCAATCATTCCGCAATTTTGATTATGGACTAGAGGATTTTCATTTCAAAACTCATATTACGTTAGAAAGATCGAATATGGACTTAATGTGATATGAAGTAAGATAGAAAATGGGCTAAAAACATTAAAGGAAGTCAAAAATTAAAGTTTAGTTCACGTCGTGGGTGCGTCCGCGCTAAAAAATGGGCGCGCTAGCACAGAACGAAGAAAATTCTATGTTTGGGTCACTGTCGTGGGCGCGCTCACGCCAAACGATGAAGATTCTCTGTTTTGGGAGCGACCGCTGTATTATTCACGCGCGGTCGTACCATGAACAGTACTGTGCGTAGTTTTTTTTTTTTTTTAATTTCTGAAAAATCTTTAGATTTTTTCCTATGAAGAAAGTTTTATTAAAATCTACACCTAGCCATTTTAAAAAAAATTAAAGGATGTAACTAAAATCAAATTTTCAAAGGCTATTGTTACTTCTCTTTCTTTTATTTTCGTTTCAAATCTACCGATTTAGTTCCAAATACACATTTTTGAGATGTTTTTAGGCGCAATAACAATTATAAATCTTAGTTTTAAATTTTGATTTCGAAAATTTTTCGAAAAATCGTTTTAACATCAAAAAATACGATTTTGTCTATATCTCTCGTTTTTAATCATTCTTTAGTTCGTTTTCCCTCTTAGTCCATGGTCTATCATTCAAGTCTCACTCCAAAGCATTGATAAAGAGGTCAAAATGATTCACTAAACTTTGGAGTTACATAATAAAAGAATGGAGCTCATGACAACAAGGAAATCAAAGCAACAATAGAAATCATGCTTTCAATCATTTCAAATGAAGCAAAACACAGAAACTCAAGCATGATCATATCAACGAGACAATGAAATGACCATCATATGCTCATAGGAAGTTTGAAAAAGCTATAAGTCTTACTTCTTATAGCCTAATCTTTGTGTGAAAGTAAGTGATCCAAGCTTATAATCACACCTATAACCATATATATATGTTCATGTCAAGTTCTATATATATCCATCACATTCACCATTCTCAAATCATATTTAAGCTAACTTACCAAGTGTTGGATGAGAGCTCACACACAAGAATCGCCTTAGTATGAAAATTGGTTTTTGTGGAGAGAAGCAAATGCAAGAGTGTACTAAATGCTATAAAATTTTTCCCAAGTGTTGAGAGAGTTCAGTTTTCTGTCGATTTTCTTGGAGCATTAATGGCTTATTTATAGAAGAAATTTGGGATCAAATGGTGAGAATCTTTAAGTCCAAACCTTCCAAAATAAATTCCAACACTTAGGGCTTAGAGTAGAGCGGCTTGCTTGACAATATAGGATGGATGATGGATGGAAATTCCATCCAATTTGCAGCTACTACGACTGGCTTCTACAGCCTCCATTTTCTTTTATACATATATTGTTTTTGAATTTTCAAATGTGCTAAACTTTGGTCAAAATTGATGGCTAGACATTGGGCTTATTTCATGGGCCAACGAGGCTTGTTTTTGGGTCGAAATGCGACAAAGAATTGAAACGTATTTGTTTGAAATATTTTCGGATGCATGAAACGTGTATTGGTTTTAAAACAATGTTTGATTTTGAAATCAAATAAATTTTTGATAAATCGGCGATTCAAGAATTTTATTTAAGGATTCTCGGGGTGTTATACTCTCCTCCTTTAAAAGAATTTAGTCCCCAGATTTATATCTTATTCAAAGAGGTGAGGGTACTTATTCCGCATTTTGTCCTCACGTTCCCACGTAGCCTCTTCTACTTTCTGATTCCTCCAAAGAACCCTAACTTGCGGTATCCTACGATTCCTAAACTCGCGGACCTGAAAATTTAGGATATGAACGGGTTATTTTATAAAGATGAGATCGCTCTGGAGCGATATATCGAGATGTTCTATCACGTGCGAGGGATTAGGATAGTACTTCCGTAGTTGGGACACATGGAACATGTTATGGATTCCTGTTAAGTTCGGCAAAAAATCTAATCAATACGCTATAGGATCAATTCGTTCCAAAATCTCAAATGGCCCTGTATATCTAGGGCTTAGTTTTCCAGTCTTGCCCATTCTTCGAATATCTTTTTGGAGAGAAATTTTCAAAAACACGTGATCTCCCACATTGAATTCCAAATCTTTTCTACGCTTTTCAGCGTAGCTCTTCTAGCGTTCTTGAGCCGTCTTCATGTTCTTTTTGATGATTTGAACCTTATCTATAGCCTCTTGAATCATCTCAGGCTGCAGTGCATCCCTTTCAGAGCTCAAGGTGCCCTTGATTTCGTCTATATTACAATGGAGGGGTGATCTGCACTTCCTACCATATAGTATCTCGTATGAAGCCATTTGAATTGAGGCTTGGTAATTATTATTGTAAGCGAACTCTACCAGTGGTAGGTGCCTGTCCCCATTTTTTGGAAAATTCAGAACACATGCACGTAGCATATCCTCCAGTGTCTGAATTGTTCTCTCCGACTGTCCATCAGTCTGGGGGTGTGTAGCAGTATTGAACAGTAACTCTGTCCTTAGATATCCTTGTAAACTCTTCCATAGTCTCGCTGTGAATTTGGGATCCCTGTCGGAGACAATACTTTGAGGAATCCCATGTAATCTTATGATCTCCGTTATATAAATTTTAGCGAGCTTCTCAACATTAAACTGGGTCTTAATCGGCAGAAAATGTGCTGATTTGGTAAATCAATCTATCACGACCCAGATACTATCACATCCGTCTTGTACTACAGGCAGACCTATCACGAAATTTATCGTGATCTGTTTCCATTTCTAACTTGGAATCGGGAGTGGCTGCAACTTTCCAGACGGCCTCTGGTGTTCCACCTTCACCAATTGGTAGGTCAGACATTTCTGAACGTATTCAATTACATCCCTCTTCATTCCTTCCCACCAGAATTTCTGTATGTGATCCTTATACATCTTTGGTCCTCCTAGATGTAATGAATACTTCGTCTGATATGCTTCATATAACACTCTTTCCCTCATCTGTACAGGAACTACAATCCGATTCCTGAATCGTAATAACCTACCAGTGTCCATCCTAAAATCAGGTTTCATTTCTCTTTTCAGTTTCTATACCCAATCGTCTTCCTCTTGGGCTCTTAGGATCTCACTATACATTTTTGGGTAGATGCTCATGTTTGCTAACCTTTCCTTATGACTTAGAACATCTGCAACGACGTTCGCTTTTTCTGGATAATAAGTGAGGGTGAAATTTTAATCTTTCAGGAATTTCATCCACCGTTGTTGCCTTATATTTAGGTTCTTTTGGCTAAAGATATACTTTAAGCTCTTATAGTTTGTGAACACTTCTACCTTAGCTCCATATAGGTAGTGATGCCACTTAGCTAGAGCAAAGACCACTACTACTAGCTCTAAATCATGAGTGAGATCATTTACCTCATGATTTTTCAACTTTCGTGATACGTACGCAATCACTTTGCCGTACTGCATCAAGACACAGCCTAATCCTTCTATTGAGGCATCTGTATACACAGTAAATTCTTCTGACCCATTGGGTAGTGCGAGTACTGGAGCTGTCGTTAATCTTTTCTTCAACTCCGAAAACTCTCCTCGTATTGTTTGTCCCAAATAAATTTTTGATCCTTTTGGGTCAGTCTGGTGAGTGGTCCAACTAACTTAAAGAAATTCTGAACAAATTTTCGATAATATCTAGTTAACCCAAGAAAATTTCTTATTTTCGTGATCGTTGTAGGTCATTTCCACTTTTGGACCGCTTCAACTTTTTCTAAGTCCACTTCTAGTCTATTCTGTGATATAATATGACCTAGAAAATCACCTTATCAAGCCAAAAATTCACACTTACTGAATTTAGCGTATAACTTGGGCTCCTTCAGAGTCTGAAGAACAATTCTCAAATGCCCTTCATGCTCCTCTTCAGATCTGGGATAAACCAGAATATTATCGATAAAAATTATGATGAAACTATCGGGGTACGGGCGAAACACTTGATGCATCAGATCCATAAACGCCGTAGGAGCATTAGTTAAACCAAAGAGCATGACAACAAATTCAAAATACCCACATCGGGAATTAAATGCAGTTTTAGATATATCTCCTTCCTGAATCTTTAATTGGTAGTATCCCTGTCTTAAATCCAATTTAGAATAGACAGCTGGCCCCTGAAGATGATCAAACAGCTCGTCTATATGGGATAAGGGATACTTATTCTTGATGGTCACTTTATTCAACTCTCTGTAGTTGATGCACATCCTAAGTGAACTATCTTTCTTCTTCACAAATAAGACCGGAGCTCCATAAAGTGATGAGCTCGGTCATATGAAATTCTTGTCTAGCAACTCCTGCAATTGTTCCTTAAACTCTTTCAATTCTGCTGGTGCCATTTTGTAGGGAGTCTTAGAGAATGGCGCTATCCAAGGGATTGTTTCAATCACAAATTCAATCTCTCGATTCGGGGGTAGAGAATTCAACTCTTTAGGAAATACCTTAGGAAATTCCTTAACCACCTTAACATCCTTCAATTTTATCTTGTCCTAAGGTTTGTTTATCAGATAGGCCAAAAATCCTTATCCACCTCTTTTAATTATCTTTCTGGCCTTTTATTGCTGAAATAATGGGTACACATCCTTCGCGTTAGTACTCAAGGTGCCCACTCCTACTCCGGTACCTAATTTGACTGTTTTGGCGTAACAGTCAACTACTGCTTAATGTCTAAACAGTTAATCCATCCCTAAGATAAGGTTGTAGCCTTGGATTGGTAATTTTATCAAGTCAGCGCTAAAGTTCTGATTCTCAATAACTATAGGGCACTTATGATATTTAATCCTAGTCTCATAACATCCTCCTATAGGTGTGTGAATTTCATAGGAGATGTTCATGTTCTCGAACGGCAAGTTTATCTTATTAGCATAATTAAGGGAAATAAATGAATGCGTAGCACCAGGATCAAAGAGAGCTTTACAAATAAAATTTCGAATAAGAACCTTACCTTCAACCACCTAGATAGGGTCCGTGACTTCCTCTCCCGTCAAGGCGTATGCTCACGCTTTAACCTGGCGACATCCAGCTGTTCCCTGCTGCTGGTTATGCATCCCTGTATTCCCGCTTTTCTTATTCTTTGGGTAATCTTTAATAGTGTGTTGATCACTTCTGCAGATGAAACATCTGCCTAACTTTTTTCAACACTTTTCCTCAGTGTGGTTCGTGCCACCACTATGCCCACACTTCTCTTTCCCTTGACTTGTCGGTGTTTTTTCTTTGTCTGCCTTGTCTGCCGGCACAAACATATTTTCAGTTTTGGGCTTCTTATTGAAATAGCCATTCTTTCCCTTATCAGAGTTTGACTTGCCCATCCACTTGCCCTTCTTTTTATCGCTAATCCTGTAGAGTTCTTGAAATTTCACCTCTAGTTCCATCGTCGTTTCCACAGTACTATTATAATCCTAGGGCCTATTGATAGCTACAGCTCTCCTTAAGTTCAGCTTTAGGCCTTCTATGAACTTCTTTCTCTTTTTCTCCTCATCCACCAACACGTGCAGAGCGTATTGTATTAGCCGATTAAACTCGACCTCATACTTAGCCACGGCCAGAGATCCTTGAATTAGCCTCATAAACTCTTTCTCTCGCAAGTCCCAGACAACCTGTGGGATAAATTTTCTTAGGAACTTTTCTCTGAACTGTTCCAAGATTCCTCTACTCTGTCTTTTTCCCATTTTCTCTCAATGATAGCCCACCAATGGCATACTACCCCTTCGAATAAGTATGTGGCATACTTAATCTGTTGCACTTCAGTATAGTTCAAAACTTGAAAAAATTTCTCAACCGCAAATAACCAAGACTCCGTTTTGCGGTCATCAGGCTCGCCGTCAAAGCTAGGTGGGTTAAATCTTAAAAACCTAGACAACATCTTGTCCTCTGATTTCTCTTCTCGCCCTCGTTCCTACTGACCTCGGGATTGATTCCGATTTAGGGCTTATCTTAGAAGAGTAAGGAGTTGTTCGGCTATTGGTTCATTTGGTGGAATATTTTCTTGCAGAGGTACACGTTGTGCTTGAGGGTTCTGTTCGGGTTGTTCTTGCTGAGGCATAGGGTTTTCATCGACATTAGGGGTGTCTGGTGCCCTAATATCATCGAATATCACCCGTCTTGATCTCTCTCGTTTCCTTGTAGACTCATTACGGGATACGTTTCCACTAAATGACATGGTGATATGAAATTTATGAAATTCATATCTTAGTGGCAATATAAGGTTACTAATATACATAGATGGGTAAACTAAATCATAAGGTACAATAATAACAAGATTTCAAGTCAAGAGAACGTTTCTTTCATTTCATATCAATGTGAATCATTATGCGTTCGATCATTTTTATAGTTATGGAACTATTTCCAAAACGCAAAAGAGAGAGGACTTCCTAACCACGTGCAAAACGGGGGCATATGCGATTATTAGCCTGTACAAAATATCTAGCTAACCCTAGCTAGAGTCCCCTACTTACATAGTCATTTCT
>JACFYI010003665.1:1281647-1314789 GCA_014898755.1 Handroanthus guayacan
TCGGCACAACTCCTCTATAATAGCCTCATAGTCCACCTTATGCTTCTTGAGAGGTCCTATGTTGCTATCGCTGTCACTATGGTTGGAGTCTGAGCTCATCCATTCGTTTGCTTTCCCCTTGCCATTGTCCATCTAGCGCCACAAAAGAATAAACAAAGTCAATAACGGAAAAACGAGATCAAAGGCAAAATTCTATAACTCTAAACCAATGAGGTTTCTTATCCTAGGCTCTGATACTACTTGTGACGTCCCCTGAAATCCTGGTAGCATTTAGACCCAAGACCCGAGGTGCGACACTCGCGTTCTATACAATCTAAGTCCAATTTAGAAATTGAAGACATGATCATTCAATCTAACTCCCCAAAATATCGATAAAACGAAACAACTAAGTTCCATAATACAAGATTACATACCAAAGGTCCCAATGCATAATGCATCTAATCGATCTTTACAATCTGATTATCTATCCATTTCTAATGTCCATATACAAAACGACGATCCAAAATACAAACTAAGTCCATAAGATCCAAAGCGATAGATAAAATCCAAGATACAAAGGAGATTACAATTCCAAAATAATAGCTCAAACCCAAAATACCCTAGAGTTTACAAATCCAAACAAGCTATACAATCTATCATAGCCTTTACTCAATCATTTGTGCAAGTATCTAGAACCTACATGGTAAATAGAGTCATGAGTCTACTGACCCAGTAAAACTCATAGTAGGAAAACAGGAATAGGATGTTCAAGGAAAATGAGCATATCAATCAATAGGATAAGAATGTGACTTGGAAAAACAATTCAATACAATTAAGACAATCAATATATACATATATCAGAAATATTTGTCACATTCGAGTCAATAGACTGAAACAATCTATTTGGTAGGTCTATCACCCTTTTATATTCAATATAAATATTTCACCTTATCCCTCTAACTCCTGAAGGAGCTCAATCAATCAAAAAGCACAGCCGACGCACGTGCTTAGGGTAACGCTTCAGAATTCTACCTCCAAAATTCATCCGAACTACCTAACAATCAAAGGCTCAAGGGTCCTAGTCGACAATCCGATATTGTCCAAGTTCGGTCCCCAAGAAACTCTACAAGGGCCCACAATCAATCAACGTATGACTTATAAACAAAATGGACATTCAATCAATCAATAAAGCTGATGAGGCACAACGTTTATAGGCCATCAATTATCAAATAATATTCAATTCGGCCAAGCGTATCAATCAATCATTCTGGAATTTCAACTATGGACTAGAAGATTTTCGTTTCAAAACTCATATTACGTAAGAAAGATCGGATATGGACTTAATGTGACATGAAGTAAGATAGAAAATGGGCTTAAAACATCAAAGAAAGTCAAAAATTAAAGTTTGGTTCCTGTCGTGGGTGCGTCTGTGCTCAAAAATGGGCGTGCTCGCGCCGAACGATAAAGATTTTTTATTTTGGACATGACCGCGGTACTATTTACGCGCGGTCCCGCCGTGAACAATACCGTGCGCAGTTTTTTTTTTAAATTTTTGAAAAATCTTCAGATTTTTCCATGCAACTTTTGTAAAGAAAGTTTTATTAAAATCCAGGCCTAGCCATTTTAAAAAAATTAAACAATGTAACTAAAATCAAATTTTCAAAAGCTATTGTTACTTCTCTTTCTATCATTTTCGTTTCAAATCTACTGATTTTGTTCCAAACACACATTTTTGAGATGTTCTTAGGTGTAATAACATTTATAAATCTTAGTTTTAAATTTTGGTTTCGAGAATTTTCGAAAGATCGTTTTAACATCGAAAAATACGATTTTGTCCATATCTCTCATTTTTAATCATTCTATAGTTCGTTTTCTCTCTTAGTCCATGGTCCATCATTCAAGTCTCGCTCCAAAGCATCGGTAAAGAGGTCATTACGATTCACTAAACTTTGGAGTTACATAATAAAGGAATGGAGCTTATGATAGCAAGGAAATCAAAGCAACAATAGAAATCATGCGTTCAATCATTTCAAATGAAGCAAAACATAGAAACTCAAGCATGATCATATCAACGAGACAACGAAATGACCATCATATGCTCATAGGAAGTTTGAAAAAGCTATAAGTCTTACCACTTGTAGCCTAATCTTTGTGTGAAAGCAAGTCATCCAAGCTTATAACCACACCTATAACCATATATATATATGTTCATGTCAAGTTTTATATATATCCATCACATTCACAATTCTCAAATCATATTTAAGCTAACTTATCAAGTGTTGGATGAGAGCTTACACACAAGAATCCCCTTAGTATGAAAATCGATTTTTGTGGACAGAAGCAAATGCAAGAGTGTACTAAATGCTATAGAAAATTTTCTAAGTGTTGAGAGAATTAGGTTTTCTGCAGATTTTCTTGAAGCATTAATGGCTTATTTATAGAAGGAACTTAGGGTCAAATGGTGAGAATCTTTAAGTCCAAGCCATCCAAAATAAATTCTAACACTTAGGGCTTAGAGTAGAATGGCTTGCTCGACAATATAGAATGGATGATGGATGGAAGTTCCATCCAATTTGCAGCTACTGCGACTGGCTTTTGCAGCCTCCATTTTCTTTAATATATATATTTTTTGAATTTTCAAATATGCTAAACTTTGGTCAAAGTTGTTGGCTGGAATTGGGCTTATTTCATGAGCCAACGAGACTTGTTTTTGGGTCGAAATATGATAAAAAATTGAAATGTATTTGTTTGAAATATTTTCAGATGCATGAAACATATTTTGGTTTAAAAATGACGTTTGATTTTGAAATCAAATAAATTTTCAATAAATCAGTGATTCAAGAATTTTATTTAGGAATTCTGGGGGTGTTACACTCTCCCCCTTTAAAAGAATCTGGTCCCCAAATTCATACCTTATTCGAATAGGTGAGGGCACTTGTTCCGTATTTCGCCCTCACGTTCCCACGTAGTCTCTTCTACTTTCTGATTCCTCCAAAGAACCTTAACTTGCGGTATCCTACAGTTCCTACGCTCGCGGACCTGAAAATTTAGGATATGAATGGGCTGCTCTATATAGTTGAGATCGCCATGGAGTGGCATATCGAGACGTTCTATCACGTGTGAGGGGTCAGGATAGTACTTCCGTAGCTGGGACACGTGGAACACGTTATGGATTCCTGTTAAGTTCGGCAGAAGATCTAATTGATACGCTATAGGGCCAATTTGTTCCAAAATCTCAAATGACCCTATATATCTAGGGCTTAGTTTTCCAACTTTACCCATTCTCCAAATTCTATTATGGGGAGAAATTTTTAGAAACACGTGATCTCCCACATTGAATTTCAAATCTTTTTTACGCTTGTCGGCGTAGCTCTTCTAGAGATCTTGAGCTGTCTTAATGTTCTTTTTGATGACCTGAACCTTATCTATAGCCTCTTGAATCATCTCAGGTCGCAGTGGATTGCTTTCAGAGCTCGAGATGCTATTGATTTCATCTATATCCCAATAGAGGGGTGATCTGCACTTCCTACCATATAGTGTCTCATACGGAGCCATTTGAATCGAGGTTTGGTAGCCATTATTGTAGGCGAACTCTACCAGTGGTAGGTGCCTTTCCTAATTTCCTGAAAAATTCAGAACACATGCACATAGCATATCCTCCAGTGTCTGAATTGTCCTCTCTGACTGTCCATGAGTCTAGGGGTGTGCAACAATACTGAACAGTAACTCTGTCCCCAGATGTCCTTATAAACTCTTCCATAGTCTTGCTGTGAATTTGGGATCCCTGTCGGAGATAATACTTTGAGGAATCCCATGTAATCTTGTGATCTCCTTTATATAAATCTTAGCGAGCTTCTCAATATTATACTAGGTCTTAATCGCCAGAAAATATGCCAATTTGGTAAATCTATCTACCACGACCCAATTACTGTCACATCTGCCTCGTACTACAACTAGACCTGTCACGAAATTTATCGTGATTTGTTTCCATTTCTAACTTGGAATCGGGAACGGCTGCAACTTTTCAGACGGCCTCTGGTATTCTTCCTTCACCAATTGGTAGGTCAGACATTTCTGAACTATTTAATTACATCCCTCTTCATTCCTTTCCACCAGAACTTCTGTTTTAAATTCTTATACATCTTTGTTCCTCCTGGATGTAATGAATACTTCATTTGATGTGCTGCTGATAATACTCTTTTCCTCATCTGTGCAGGAATTACAATCCGATTCCTGAATCGTAATAACCTATCAGTGTCAATCCTAAAATCAAGTTTCATTTCTCTTTTCAGTTCCTGTACCCAATCATCTTTTTCTTGGGCTCTTAGGATCTCACTATACATTTTTGGGTAGATACTCATGCTTGCTAACCTTTTCTTATGACTTAGAGTATCTGCAACAACGTTCGCTTTTTCTGGATGATAAGTGAGGGTGAAATCGTAATCTTCCAGGAATTTCATTCATCGTCGTTGCCTTAGATTTAGGTTCTTTTGGCTAAAGATATATTTCAAGCTCTTATGGTCTGTGAATACTTCTACCTTAGCTCCATACAGGTAGTGACGCCACTTGGCTAGAGAAAAGACCACTGCCGCTAGCTCTAAATCATGAGTGAAATAATCTACCTGATGATTTTTCAACTTTCGGGATGCGTGCGCAATCACTTTGCCGTGCTGCATCAGGATACAGCCTAATTCTTCTTTTGAGGCGTCTGTATACACAGTAAGCAATTCTGACTCATCGGGCAGTGCGTGTACTGAAGCTGTCGTTAATCTTTTCTTCAACTCCGAAAAACTCTCCTTATACGGTTTGTCCCAAACAAATATTCGATCCTTCTGGGTCAGTCTGGTGAGTGGTCCAGCCAACTTGGAGAAATTTTAGATAAATTTTCGATAATATTCAGCTAACCCAAGAAAACTTCTTATTTTCGTGACCGTTGCAGGTCTTTTTCACTTCTGGACCGCTTCACCTTTTTCTGAGTCCACTTTTAGTCCATTCTTTGATATAATATGACCCAAAAAAATCATCTTATCAAGTCAAAATTCACACTTACTGAATTTGGCATATAACTTGTGTTCCTTCAGAGTCTGAAGAATAATTCTAAGATGCCCTTCATGCTCCTCTTTAGATCTGGAATAAACCAGAATATCATCGATAAAAATTACGATGAAGCTATTGAGATACGGGCGAAACACTCGATGCATCAGATCCATAAACGCCGCAGGAGCATTAGTTAAACCAAAGGGCATGACAACAAATTCAAAATACCCATATCGAGAATTAAACACAGTTTTAGATATATCTCCTTCCCGAATCTTTAATTAGTAGTATCCTTGTCTGAAATCTAATTTAGAATAGACAGCTGACCCCTGAAGATGATCAAACAGCTCGTCTATATGGGGTAAGGGATACTTATTCTTGATGGTCACTTTATTCAACTCTCTGTAGTCGATATACATTTTAAGTGAACTATCTTTCTTCTTCACAAATATGACTGGAGCTCCCCAAGGTAATGAGCTCGATCTTATGAAATTCTTGTCCAGCAGCTCCTGCAATTGTTCCTTAGCTTTTTCAATTCTACTGGTGCCATTCTGTAAGGAGTCTTAGAGAATGGCGCTATCCAAGAGATCGTTTTAATCACGAATTCAATCTCTCGATTCGAGGACAGAGAATTCAACTCTTTAGGAAATATCTCAGGAAACTCCTTAACCACCTTAACATCCTTCAATTCTATCTTGTCCTGAGGTTTGTTTATCAGATAGGCCAAAAATCCTTATCCACCTCTTTTAATTATCTTTTTGGGCTTTACTGTTGAAATAATGGGTACACCATCCTTCACGTTAGTACTCAAGGTACCCACTCTTACTCTGGTACCTAATTTGACTGTTTTGGCATAACAGTCAACTACTGCTTGATGTCTAAATAGCCAATCCATCCTTAAGATAATGTTGTAGCCGTGGATTGGTAATTCTATCAAGTCAGCGCTAAAGTTTTGATTCTCAATAACTACAGGGCACTTAGGATATCTAATCCTAGTCTCATAATATCCTTCTAAAGGTGTGTGAATTTCATTGGAGCTATTCTTGTTCTTGGATGGCAAGTCTATTTCTTAGCACAATCAAGGGAAATAAATGTATGCATAGCACCAGGATCAAAGAGAACTTTACAAATAAAATTTCGAATAAGAATCTTACCTTCAACCACCTGGGTAGGGTTTGTGCCTTCCTCTCCCGTCAAAGAGTTTGCTCTCCCTTTGACCTGGGGACGTCCAGCTGTTCCCTGCTGCTGGTTCTGTATCTCTGTATTCCCGCTTTTTTTGTTCTTTGGACAATCCTTAATGGTGTGCTGATCACTTCCGCAAACGAAACATCTGCCTAACTTTTTCCAACACTTCTCCTCAGTGTGGTTCGTGCTATCACAATGCCCACACTTCTCTCTCCATTGACCTGCTGGTACTTTTTCTTTGTCTGCCGGCGCAGACGTATGTCCAATTTTGGGTTTTTTTATTGAAATAACCCTTCTTTCCCTTATCAGAGTCCGAGTTGCCCATCCACTTGCCCTTTTTTTTATCGCCAATCCTGTGAAGTTCTTGAAATTTTGCCTGCAGTTCCATCTCCGTTTCCATGGCACTATCACAATCCTGGGCCTATTGATAGTTACAGCTCTCCTTAAGTCCAGCTTTAGGCCCTCTATGAACTTCTTTCTCTTTCTCTCCTCATCCGCCAATATGTGCGGTCATCAGGCTTGTCGTCAAAGCTAGGTGGGTTAAATCTTAAAAATCTAGCCAACATCTTGTCCTTTGATTCCTTTTCTTGCCCTCGTTCTTGCTGACCTCAGGGTTAATCCCGATTTAGGGCTTGTCTTAGAAGAGTAAAAGGAGTTGTTCAGCTATCGGTTCTTTTGGTGGAGGATTTTTTTGCAGAGGTACACATTGTGCTTGAGGGTTCTGTTCGGATTGTTCTTGCTGAGGCATAGGGTTTTTATCAACATTAGGGGTGTCCGGTGCCCTAATATCATCGAATATCACCCGTCTTGGTCTCTCCCATTTCCTTGTAGACTCAGTATGGGGTACGTTTCCACTAGATGATATCGTGATCTGAAATTTATGAAATTCATGTCTTAGTGGCAATATGAGGTTACTAATGTACATAGATGGGTAAACTAAATCAGAAGGCACAATGATAACAAGATTTCAAGTCAAGAGAACGTTTCTTCCATTTCATATCAATGTGAATCATTACAAGTTCGATCATTTTTATGATTATGGAACTATCTCCAAAATGCAAAAGAGAGAGGGCTCCCTAACCACGTGCAAAATGGGGACATATGCGATTACTAGCCTATACAAAATATCTAGCTAACCTTAGCTAGAGTCCCCTACTTGCATAGTCATTTCTTAAAAGTCAAACTTATATACAAATTCTAAACGAGAAAAGAAAAGAAGAAAAGAAAATCCACAATCACAATCCATCCGTACAATCCATCTCAGCCCTCGGCGGGCGACGAGGATCCTCAGCAGGCTCCTCTTCTGACTCCTCGTCCGGGTTGTTTGAGTTTGGTTGGATTGCACATTTTTCTAACAAAAATAACAATTTTTTTTTTTTTTTTTTTTGTGACAATTTCAAATTCCATAGAGGGAGTTTATGTAAAAAGCTCTTGAATATAAGGGTAATTTTTTCTTTTCATGCCATTAATTACACAACAAATTTCAATTGTCTCAAGTGACAAACATTGGGTATAAGGGCTTACAATGCGTTAACTAATTAATACAAGGGTATGTTTGCTAATAAAATAACAGAGGAGATTTTATGCTAATTAAAATTTTATAAGGGGTATTCATGTAAAAATCTCTTTTTTTTTTTTTTTTTTTTTTTTTTTCATGGGGATCGTTTTCAAACTGATTTGAGTATTATTGCGAACCTGCTCCATTTAGAGTTAGGATACAATACAAACTGCGTTTGCCAAAGGGATTTGTGGCATCCAATTTTGACTTAAAAAATATCATGTTCCTCTTTTTTTTTTTCTTTTTTCTTTTTTATGATTTTGAAAAGATGTTATTTTGCTCTCTTAAGAAATCAAGAAGACCTTAGCCCCAACGGTTAAGTAGAAGCTTCGTAATCATGGGTTAGCGGTTCGGGGGTTCAATCTTGTTTTTATACTTTAAAAAAAATAATAGGCTAATAGAAGTGGTAGTTCATATGTCGAAATGAAATTGAGTTGAAATCCAAGTCAGCACCAATGTTTTAAAAATTGGACTGGAAACAGAACCGACAGCCTTATTGGTTACAGGTTTGACCAGCTCAATTGGTTTCGACCACTAGTTCAACCGGTATGATGCCATAAATATATTTAATATAAAAATAATATATATTATATTATAAATAAGAGAAAATTTATGGAAAAATACAAACAAAAAAGAAAAAAAAATAGCTATATTCCTTTCTAAACCTTAAATAATATTAGCCATCTACTTTGAAAATATTAGTAAAGAACCATTCCTCTTTTTTTTATCATTTTGAATTTTAAATCCCATATCAAAGCGTTGAATCTTTAACATCTCTAAAAGTTTCTGAAAACAATTCTAGGCCCCTCATCAAACAAATTCTATAATAAAACAAATATGAGAAAATGTGCCATCTTTACAATGGATAGCACACAATACTTTTTTCTGCAATTTATACCAAACACTTATGGGCGTCCCAACTTATCAATTTGCTTATGAAACTTACATTTCGTATGAGCTCTTATGAAAATCTTTCCTACAAGTACATTTAGGATTTTAGCAGCTCTTAGGGGAACATAAAAACAAAATGTTTATCAAATACTTTTAACTAAAATAAAAAACTAACATTCGTTCGCGCATTTTATCAAATAGTTTGTAATAAATATAAAACTATACCATCTTATCATATTTTTGAGACATTATATCAAATACTACTCAAATAAAAGCAAATATAAACATTAAACAACAAAATTATCATTTACATAAACAAAAAAAAAAGTGTGTAAAAATAAAAAATCTAATTTTCTTGGGTTCTTGGTTCTCACTTCAATCCGCCATTCTTTTTCTTCTTTCTCCTCTCTCTTCTATGACAAGAAAATGTAAAGATTAAAAGTTATTTTGGATTAGAATTTTAGGATTAAAAGTTTGGAAGGAGGGAGGTTTTTTTGTTTCTCGGTGTGAAGAGTGAAAAAATGTTGTTGAACTGCTCTGTGTTGCTGTCCTCTGCTTCTGCCCTGCTGTTTTAACTTTTATTGTGGCTCTTTTTCATAAATAAAAAAAAGGAAAAGAAGAAAATTGGTTGATTAGAGAACCGGTTTGACCGGTTCAACCCGGTTCCCGCTGGTTAGCAACGATTTTACTTGCCACTGGTTTTTAGTGTCGAACCGGTCTGGAGAGGCGGCTAGTCCCCGATCAAACCGGCCAGTTCGAACTAGTTTTCAAAACATTGGTCAGTACATTTATAGGAGAACAAGTATTTTCATGAAAATTAAAAAAAAAAAAACCTTTATTAGAGATAACTACTAAAACATCTTTTGAGATTTGAGAAATTATCATTACACTTACTAATATTAAGTTTAGCCAATACATAGTTACAGTTACACCCTATGAGCTAATGTATAATCACAATTGCACTCTTTATCCAGAGGGTGTACTTATAATATTTCAACATTGTTAGGACATGTAATTATAATTATTTGTTATATGTGGTAATATGAGGAGGTATAATAATAATTATTCAAAAATTAAGACTATTTTAATAATCATGTCAAATTATAAGAGATATTAGTGTGATTATCCATTTTTTCAGCAACATGAATTTAGCCTTCAATAAAAATATCATATATTAAAGATAAAGATTGGGAAAAAATCAATTGGAGGTGTTGGATTTCATGAATAAGGATTCTGCCTAATCATAACAATTGATTCTCACGGTACATTCGAGGTACATGCATAATTATTTAATGTGTCAAATTAAAAACTTTGTTTATTTTGAAACAATATTTATAATTTTGTTAATTATTATAATATTGTACTCGCGATATATTCAATGGGTATTACTATAATATTTTAGTTTGTGTGATGATATATTTCTCGAGTATGTAAATATTTTTACTTAAATTTATATATGAAATAACATGTTTAAAAAGAACAGCAAACTTGGAGATACAACAACGATATTGCCAGAGCTAAAATGGGGAGAGAAAAACAACTTCTTTGGTAATTTTTCCAATTTTTGGATTTTGCCTTCGTAGCGGATTTGACATCATCTGCATCACGATTTGTCTACAAACCTCTTCACACGAATGGATTTTTCACATTTCATCAACTATACGACCAAGCCCTTTCTCACTCCGTGAATATATACTGATAATTCTATAACTGCTTAGTATTTTCATATGATTTAGTTATAAAATTATCCAATTTTTAGTATATTTTGGACTAATATTGTGTCAAGTTTGCAAAATACATGATAATTCACAAGAGAAAACAAAAAGAGGAAGAAAAGGAAAAGTTCTCCCCATTGACTTGAGTGCCAAGAGAGAACGCACAAGACTAGGAGAGAAGACAAAGAAAACTTTCAATGTTTTGGGCGCGAGTGCGCACATAAGGAGCCCAAACCTAGAGAGAAAAAGCTCACTCATTGAGTTGCGCCCATAATTGACTAAGAACAAGCAAGTATTTTCAGATTTTACATGAAATAGGACTCTGAGCAATTTCAAGTCTTTTAGAGCTATCGGTTAATGCTAATTCTTTTTCCCCAACCTTTATGGACTCAAATCGGGACCATTTTAAGAATTCTAAGTGAGAACGAAGATCTCAAACAAAGACAAGATTCGAATGTTATAAATAGAATTAGTTAGAGCTTGTTTTTCATTATCTTAGATAATTCTCAAGACTTGTTCAAAAGAAGAATATGAGATCTTCATGTTTTTCATTATCTCAGTGTTTTTCGTTTATTTCTTTTCTTGTTGAAGTTCATGTTAATGAATATGAATAAGAACTAATTTCCTTTTTCTAGAATTTATGTTTGAACCTTTTTATGTTGATTAATTCCAAGTTGTTATTTTTTCCTCCATTTGTCGTTTGATTCACGATTGTGCTTTCTATTACAGTGTTTGTTTTAATTTAATTGTCTGGCCAACAATTTAATTAAATCTTTTAAACTCTAAAGATTCTCGGAAGGAACATCTAGAGTAGGTTATCGATAGAAGAACTTAAGTTTGATCTATTTACATGAGTTAAATAAATTGATTCATGTGTAGAATAGTAATATATTTGCATGTTTTATGTAGCTTACTAAGTGGTTCTTGATCAATTCTTGATTATTTTTTTTAATTCATATAAGAATATATTGAATTGATTAATTAGGAGTTTTGACGACAAATAACCCGAAAGAGCCTTGTAGTTGCATTCAACTTAGGGCTAATAATCATAATCATTCAAAAATTAGCTGGAAAGTAAAAATAAAGTCAATCTATGTAAATTGGAAATCTCATAATTTTAGGTTTTCAAACTTATCGAGTTTTTGTTGATTATTTCTCTTTTATTCACAATTTTCATTTAAATTGCTCTTTCAATCAACTTTCATTTAGTAACAGTTGTTGTTGTTTTGCATCTTTTCAATTGAAAAAAATTGATTCCTTGTGAAACGATACTCTTACTCATTACTTTATTCTTTATTGTGATATGTGCACTTGCATGCAAGTTTATGCTCATCAAGTTTTTGGCACCATTGTCGAGGAATCTGTCATTATTTTCATTGATATTTGTGTGAAACATTAAAAACTATTATTAAACTTTTTCTTTATTTTTATTTTGTAGGATTTTAACAGCATTATATGTGAAGAGTTCAAGACCAGGATTTGGTGCCATACCATCCTGAAATTGAGCGTACCTTTAGAACAAGAAGGAGAAAACCGGCAAAAAATATAAATCTGAAAATAAGATGAGCCAAACCAACACATTATCATGGTTGGCAATTATGAAAATACTCCAGTTCAGAATTTGGTTCTTCCAAGGGCGAGGGAAAGGAAATCAAGTATCATATTACCTGCTCTTCCATTAGGTTTCAAGGTAGAAATCTCTATCATTTGTATGGTGCAGAATACACTGCAATTTTGTGGGTTATTGCATGAAAACCCCAATAGGCACATTAATTATTTTCTTAAAATTTGTGATTAATGAGATAAAATGGGGGTTACGAAGGATAAACTCTGAGGTTGTTTCTTTTTCTCTACTTGGGGACTGTTTAGACTGGTTCGAATCCTTGCCAAAGGAATCCATCATAGTTTGGGTATAGCTAGAAGAGCAAATTATTTTCAAGTACTTTTCTTAAGAAAAGATAGCTGCATTAAGAGAAGAGATAAACACATTTGATAGAATGAATCAGAAACTGCTTATGATTCAAGAGAATGTTGAGAAATTGCCCCAACCACGATATTCAAAGGCATGTCCAAATCCATACTTTTTTATTATGGTTTGACTAAAAGCGGCAGGGATAAGTTGGGTCGCTAGAATGGGGATTCTTTTTTGTTTGGGACTATTGCAGAGTGGCATAATTTATTGAATAATTTACTGACCAATCATTCTGAGAAAAAGTCGGAAAGGGTAGTGCTTAAGAAAGTCACAAGAGTACTAGTAGTGGATCAAGTCATGGCTATTAATGCCAAGATAGATTTCTTAGTTCAATCTCTCAAAAATCTTGGGGTTAATCAGGTGCAACATGTTCCAGTTGTGTGCACAGAATGTGGAAAAGGCCACCAGTCTGATCAATGTCTTTACAGTATTGAATCCATTCACTTTGTAAGTAATGTTCAAAAATCTCAAAACAATCCTTATTCTAATACTTGCAATTATGGGTGGAGACCACACCTAAACTTTTCTTGGAATAATAATCAAGGACAGGAATCAACAGTGAGGTATCAAGAAACCATGCAGCTGCAAGCACAATAGTTTGTGCCAGAAAAGAAACCTTTGTTGGACGAGACATTTATGCAATTTATGGCTAATACAACGGCTACATTCAAGTCACTAGACACCCCTATAGGCCAGTTAGCCAATGGTATAAACTTTCGACCTTGGGAGTCGTTGCCAAGCAACATTGAGACAAATCTTAGAAGGGATGGAAAGGAGCAATGACAAGCTGTTACTTCGTGTAATGGAAAGAATAAAAAAAATCACAAAAAAGCCTACAAAAATGAAAGGAAAAGAGGTAATTTCTGATGAAAAAGAAAAGTGGTTGAAGCCAACTTGAGGTAAGTAAACCTACAAATTGCCAACCTCATTTTCCTTAAATATCACAAAGACAAAAATTAGAAAAAGAATTTCAAAAATTTTCAAAAGATTTTAAGAAACTTCACATTAATATCTCTTTTGTGGAAGCTCTTGAACGAATGGATAGCTACGCTAAATTCACGAAAAATAGTTTATCTAAGAAAAGTCGTTTGGGTGATTATGAGATGCTGATTTTATATGAGGAATGTTGCTATAATTCAAAAGAAAGTTACCACCTAAGTTTAAGAGTCATGGGAGTTTCACTATAGCTTGCACAATCGGGACTCACTTTTCAAGTAGGGCTTTGTGCAATTTAGGAGCCAGTATTAATCTAATACTTTATTCGATTTACAAAAGGCCAGGATTAGGGAATGCTGAACCTATCGGTGTTACTCTACTGCTAGTAGATAGGTCACTTAGCTATCTTAAGGAATAATAGAGGATGTTCTTGTTAAAGCTAATAAATTTATTTTCTTGCTAATTTTATTATTCTTAACATAGAAGTGGATAGTGAAGTTCTTCTCATTCTTGGAAGACCATTCTTGACAACAAGTAGAATAC
Organism: Handroanthus guayacan; assembly: GCA_014898755.1. Taxonomy (NCBI): domain Eukaryota; kingdom Viridiplantae; phylum Streptophyta; class Magnoliopsida; order Lamiales; family Bignoniaceae; genus Handroanthus; species Handroanthus guayacan. Next base: position 1,295,464 of record JACFYI010003665.1, read on the forward strand.
TCATTTATGCTAAAAAAGGTGAACTAATAATGAGAGTTCAAGACCAATAAGTAACTTTTAACATTTTAAAAGCTATAAAGTTCCCTAAATAATCTAACGAATGTTTTACCATAAGTGTCATAGATAACCTTGTTGAAAAAGTCATTCGAGCTCACCTGATCAAAGATTCGATAGAAAGAGTCCGGCTTTCTTGCAAAGGTGAAACGATGAAGAAATCCAAGAAGAGCTTAAAATGTAATGCTCCGGATCCTAGAGTATCCGCCCCCAGGTTTACGCTTCCCCTGGGTAGGGTTACTGAACTAAAACATTCAATAATCCATAGATCACATAACAAATATCTATCACATTGACATCATACACGATATACAATTTCAAGTCTCCTCAAAAGCTCGACTGTACTTAATCATCCTTACAACGAAACTATAATACAAATTATAGTAATACTCAAGATCTTGAACTCGTCATAAAGCTCCTGGAATTAATCTCCTACAATAGTAGAATTTAAGGTGTGAGTCCACTGACTCAGCAAGAATTATAGCTATAACCAAGAAAACGGGCATGTCAAACAACAAATTCTGAGCTCAAGATATCAATATGATTATCAAAGGTTGATATCATGGATTTGCAATCAATCATATAGCTCAAAGCTCATTAAGAATAATTCGATATTCATAGCCAATACAGCCATTCACATTCAACAATTCGATACAATACAATCAATTCATTATGACAATGCATAAGGCTCGAAATTTCAATGACAATTATGAATATCGAAACAATTCAGACTGAACTAATTTTTGGTGGATTTGTTACCTTTATCACTCCAAATAATAAATATAAATCCTTATCCCTCTAAAAGGTCTCTCTCTCGAGTGGCTATTCGGAGGGTTAACCTAATCGACAATATGACACTGTCGACGTACCCCATGTCACGGACTAGTGCGTGGAAGGTCCTACCTTCAAGTTATGAACTATCCAAACGATTGGAAAAACCTACCAAAGGTCCAATTGTCCGCCTGATGCCGCTCAGTGTCTCTCTTGAGCTCCCCAGGGCCCAATATTGATGCATTAGGTTTCAAGGAAATTTGGATATAACAAGGAAATTTGAATGTAACAAGGAAATTTTCATCGAACTAATTGAAGGAATACTTTGAAGATTGAATATAACGTTTAGATTGGATCATCAGATATAAGAAAATCAATTTAAACATCAAAACATTTATTAAAGATGATATAAGAGCTAAAAATAATAAAAAAGGGGCTGAAAATAGCGAAAAATCGTTATTGGAATGGGTGCGTTCGGGCACAAAATCACGCGCGGATGTGGAAGAGCGACTCCGAGCTACTGCCCTGGGCACCTCTGCACTAATTTATGCGTGCGATATATATATATTTCTTTAGAAATTCCAACAGATGTTGGTTCCAATATTTTCAGATTTTAAAGTATAAAATATGTTTTAAAATATTTGAAATTGAGATGATGAAAAACTCACTTTTCTAAATTTAGATTTGAGCAAATTTTGTATAGTAACCCCACTTTCAAAGCACTAACTTCAAACCAAGTAATTTTAGATGTTATTTTGAATCTCTTATATCTAACAAATCCTCATTCATGATCATTTAAGGATATGATATCAAGGTATTCAACAAAATGTTCAATAAGTTTAAGTCTTAATATTTCCAACAATGAAAGCAAGAGTCATAGCATGAACATGGTAGGAGATTCAAGATTGATTATAGCAATAACCCTTTCCTTTTGTCTTTAAGCTTTAATTCCTAAGATGATATTGATATCTTATAATACTTCGAGTTTATTTCACATTTTAACATCAAAATCATTCAGATACCAGATCACATCTTCATATCATGTAAAATCTTATGATCCATTTTCGGCAGTCAGATTCCTAGCATATTTTTGGATATAGTCCAACGAGTTTAACGGTGTATTTTTCCTCTATTAATTTTTTAACTCGATGATATTTCTAATGGTGACTTCCAATCAACAATCCAACGGTTGGATCTTTGTTTATACCCTTTTAAATTCTACCCCTACCACTGCCCTTGTTCCCAGTAGCTGTGACATGTTATTTTCTATCAGTATTTTGGGGTATTTTTCTTCATATTTTTGAGTGATTCTTGATTCTAACATTATTTACACTCGATAAAGTTTCTAAAGGTATATTATATGGGCCAATTTAATAAGATTAAGGTAAGTTTTTAAGCTTTGGAAATCAAAGGATGTGCAGGGGACAGTGGTACCTGAGAAATGGATTTGGATGTATGTGTGTTTAGATTTCAACCCTTAACTCAAATATCAAAATATATTTTCAATCAAATATAATCTTTAGGTTAAACCACCTATTTGTTGTCAAAAATCATTTAAATACTTTATTATATTTAAGTTCAATGGTCCAATGGTTTCATACTCAAGATCTTACATCATATACATAACAAGTCCAAAGTCATCAATGTCTTCATAAACAAAGATCATATTGGTGTAAATCAATATCATGAAATTTAGGAGATTATAGCTAAAAGCCTTACCTCTAGCTTTAAATTCCAAAGGTAGTCCAAGGATCTCTACTAGCATCAAGTGAAATTACCTACAAATCATTTGAACACTTGATTTCCATATCGAAATCCATATAATCTATATTATAAATTTAATACTAAGCTTACCAAATGTGTGTTACTAAGGAGAGTGTTCTCTCTATTTTCCCCCTTTTCAAACTTCTTTAAGAGTCTTGATCAATGTTGGAAGAAATATAATGTAATAAGAGAATGATTTATATATCTATACATATGTGCATATAGTGGACGAAGTAGAAGGAAAGAAATGAAGGCTAGTTCTTGAGATGAGAAGTAAAAGTGTTCTTCTATCAAACTCTCTCAACCCATTTATAATTGAAATTGGAAGTTGAAATTGTAATTGGCAAGCTTAAATCTTGGTGAAGAAGCTTTGTAATGTATACATACATATGAGTGTATAAAAATCCCACATGCCATAAATATTATAAAAATGAACGTATCCCTCATTTCAAGGGATATTTTTGGCTACCCAACCAAAATTATTATTTTTTTTGAAAATTTGAAAATTGGGCTTTTAATTTTGGGCTCAAAGCGTGGGCCAAAATTCATTTCTCGATTGGGCTGAAATTGATATTTTGGATCAAATTTTATTGTAATAAAATTTTCAATTGGTAAAACGAAATATTTCCGTTGTTAGAAAGTTTTTGGAATGATCCTGAGAAAAATCATTAGTGATTGCTAGAAGGTTTTATTTTGAAAAATGGAGGTTTGAAAATATAATTAAGGGAATTTTCGAGTATCAGAAAAATTTTCATGATTGTAAAAATGAATTATCGTTTGAAAATTAAAGATTTAAAATTTCAATCAGAATTTTTTTTTGGGTGTTGCATTCTCCCCCATTTAAAAGAATCTGGTCCCTAGATTTGTACCTTTATTTGAATAAGTAGGGATATTTATCTCTCAGTACGTTCTCACGTTCCCAAGTAGCCCCTTACTCTATTTGGTTCCTCCAAAGGATCTTAACTTGGAGTAGCCTACAATTCCTAAGTTCTTGGGCCTGGCAATGTAAGACACGTACAGGTTGCTCTACATACATAGGGTGACATTGAATAGGTACGTCGAAAGGTTCTGTAGCAAGTGAGAAATTCGAATGATACTTTCATAACTGGGAGACACAAAAAACATTGTGAATCCTGTTAAGATTTGGTGGAAATTCTAATCCAGAGTTACTGGACCCATACGTTCAGTAACTTCATAAAGTCCTTCATACTTCTGGTCTTTACTATCGAAATAGTGGCTAGACCACTGCTTTTGCGGTCCTTGATGCTACCATCCCTAATACTAGCACCCAGCTTAACTGTGTTGCAAAACAGTTTACCATAATCTGATGCTGATATAGTTAATCTATTCCAAAATTAAGATCATAATTCTTGGATTGACCATTCGATAAGATTAGTGACAAATTCTTAATTCTCTATTATCACAAGGGAGTTTGGGTACCTAATGCAAGTTTCGTAATATCCTCTTATAGGTTTTGAACTTCATATGGAGTTCCCATGATTTTTGAAGTCAACTTATTTGCTTGGCACATACAGTTGATATAAAAAAAAGCACGTAATACTAAGGTCAAACAAAGCTTGACATAAAAAAATTTGCATTAGGGTGTTACCTCCCACCCCTTGCATAGGGCCTACCGCTCTCTCTCCTGCTAATGCATAGGCTGAAGGTGAAGGTGAAGGCACAAACAACCAAAACACAGCAAAATTAATTAAAAATTACATTCATCAACCATGAATTAGTGGCCTAAACCTTCAAGAATCACCATATGAGAATAGACCTAGATTTAGAGATGAGGAAATTACCTTGATTCTATTGAAAGAATCAATTCGGCTGTGAGGTTTGAGAGAAGACTGAAAGTTTCTCTTCTCCACTTGATCAACTCTTTGATCCACTTGATTATCCAATCCAAGGCTTGATCTACTCCAACACTTAAAGTAATTACTTGATCTTGCTTCAAATCTTTAAGAGGCCGAACTTGAAACTTGAAATTCCTCAAAAACGTGACCTCAATTCCTTGAAGCAACACTTGATTCTTCAATCCCTTAGGTGGATTCACACTTTGATATTGGATCCACAGTTTCTCTTTTGAATCCTCTCAAGTCTATGGTTAGATCTAAACTTAGGGATAAAGATCTAATAGAGAAGATGAAGAGGAATTTGATTTGAGAGAGAGAGAGAGAATATTTGAAAATTTTCCAAATTTTTCTTTTCTAAAATTCGGCCATGTGTCTTTGAGAATGTGTGTGGAGGAGTTATTTATAGCCAACTTGGAGACTTGGCGGGCAAGATAATTTAGAGAGAAGAATCTAAATTCTCCCTTTCAAATTGATTGATTCACTTCTCATCCAAGTGGCATTTTAATTAACATTTAATTAACTTGTCACATGGTCCTCCTACTTGGTAATAGCAAAATAAAATCTCTCTTCAAATTAATTCTTCTACTATGATCAATTAAAATCAACTTTTGAAATTAATTTAATTAGACTAACTTAACTCTTTAAATTAATCTATTCAAGAAGGTCTACTTTGACTTAGGTTAAACATTTTGACTTTTAATCAAAATTTCTCTTCTTTAGCCTAAAACTGATTTAGGCGATTTCTCTCTAATTTAATTATAGAATTTCCATTAAATTCATCCCAAGGATAATATTGAGAAATGGTGTGACCCTCTAGGTTCATCAATTAGTTAGACATGGGCTCGTTACTCTTTACGATTACGATTAACTAAGCAATTTAATTAATCACTCATATAATTAATCTTTATTAATTCTAGAGCACCCAATCTCCATAGTCGATGTCTAATCTCAAGCCTATGGAGCCCAATTTATTGGTGAATTAATTCGTGTGAACCTCATTCACTTACGCATACCATACAAATATGATCCCTCTGTTTTTTATTTTCCGATTGTGGTCCAGTGTTGAGATATTTTTACCATTCCTAATAGCCCAATAACTACGCATCTATTCTTAATAATCGATTCGTTTTTGTTCTTGACTTTGGAAACTCTTTTCCAAATCGACACAATACCTTGCGCAAAAATTTTCTTGAATTGAGTGATCATAGAAAACATAGAAGATATTCTCGCTCCTTAAGACGAGGAAATGGATCATTTCTTAGAACTTACAAACCTCTATGCATAGATAGCTTATTCCCAACATGCACCTCATGTAATCTGCTAGTAATTAAGTGATCGAGATGCACATCAAGGAGCAAGGGCCTATCATAAGATTACCATGGTCCCTCAAGTCTAAGGACTAATTATATGTACTATCGTAAGATAACGAATAATCCATCACCAAATGCCACTACAGCTACCTCATGAAATTCTCTATGTCAGGTCTCTTAGTGAACTTGTTCTTCTAACAAACACTCACTAACATGTACCGGTGTCCACTACACCGATTACGCATGAAACGAGGCAATAATTCAACCTCTTGAATTATGCATTGTTAGTGCCAGTTTGTCCGAGTCTAAAATGTCCTCGTGTCAAAAATTTTATGACATGGAGAATTTAAAATCAAGACATTGAGAGACTAATTTCATCATCGCTATCATATGCATGACCTAGTCTCGTAGCCTAATATGATCTAAAGGACTTCTTCCATATCGATTGTTGTAAAATCTCGAAAATTCTCCTAATTTAATTTTTAAATCTTCATGTTCAATCAATAAACATTTAAAACGTTTTCGAGATAAACTTTAATCGGTAATTGATTCTTCGTCGATTTGACATTTTTCTTACAATTAAAAATATTTTATCATTTTCAAAGAATTCATTTTACATTAAAAAAATTATTGAAAATATTATTTTTCCCAAAAAAATTTCATAACTACATATTTTTAAACCCTTGGTTTTAAAAATTTCATTTATGGTTACAATTTCTCGGTAAAGAAAATTTTGTTTCAAAAATTTTTTTCTGTCCAAAATTCATCGAAAACATTTGAATAACTTCAAAAATAATATTTTAGACTCAAAAGATTCTTCGAATTTCATTTCAACCCTTAAGTTTCAAAATTTCAAAACCTAGCGCTATTTTGAGCAATTTTAATCCCTATTGTCCGAAAAACTTTAAAATAGCAAAATTATTTCGATTCAACACCCAAAAATATTATTTCAATTAAATGTGGCCCAAACATATTATTTTTAACCCAAAATCATGCACATTTAGTTAATGAATTGAACCCAATCATTTATCCAATTTTTAAGTTCAAAGTCCAAGTCTATTTTTAAATTTTGATTAAAAAAAAATTGAAGGGGGCAGCCTTGTGATTCACCTTGCTTTGTCATCCAACACCATCATTTGCACTTTTATTGTATTTTCAAGATTGTCAAGTATTGTCCCTTGTATTATACATTTATGTATGTATTCTACAAGTATATATACATAAGAAAAGAGGAAGAAAATAAAGGAAAAATAGAAAACTCAGCCATCTCTCCCCAAAACCGAAACTTGTGTGTGTGAGTGCACCTTCAATTTCTTCCATTTTCCTTCCATTTTCTTCTTAATCTTTCTCAATTAACCATCAAAAGGAAATTTGTAAGGGACTCACTCAGATCCTTAAATCTTCAAGTTGGTAAGATTTAATTTAGATTTTAGTGGCTAGATGATTTTTTCAAATGAAACTTAAGAAATTTTCTTCTCATGTTAGGTGCTAGTGATAACAGTAAAGAGAATTCTTGGAAGCTTATATAGCAAAAAGGTAAAGATCATGACACTATCCCCTCATGTTCTTTATGTTTTGGTCATGGTTCCAATTTTTTTCAAAGATCTATGGATAGTATTCTTGTTTTCATGTTGGTTATTATAGCTTCATGATTATTATGGCTTGTTTTTATGAGCTACTTGATTAACTCTCATATTATTATTGACGGAGCATGACTTACTTTGTGCTTATGGAATCATGAATCTGACCTTAGGGTATAAGAAATTTAGTGGATGATCACTTGGATTTAGTGGTTAGGTGATTTCATGAAATAGATAAAGTGTGAAACCATGAATTGTTCTCGGGTAACCTTAGGCAGTGCACTCACTTCATTTCAAAAAATTGAAAACACTACTTCTACTACTTCAAAAATTTCATATAAGGTACCAATAAAAACCTCTTTGAGTCTAAATGATGTTAGAACCAAGAATCATCCAAAAAAAAAAAGAGGAAAATGGTAGAAAACTCATTTGAATGAAACATGCCACTTTAGCTAAAATAGGGGAAGTCTCTGTCCTAACCCTAAGTTCAAAAATTCATAACTGGACACGCACATGCCTAAAAAATCCACAAAATATACCATTTGAAACCTTATTGAGTTTGATTATCATTGGAATCAAGAATCACCCAAAACCATGAAGGAAAAAGACCAAAAATACTGTTTGATTCAAACTTGTCAATTTTCCTAGGTAACAGGGGTTACATTGACCTATGGTCTAAAACATCTCCCAATTTCAAATCATTGAAAACCATTCTTTTCTTCATCAAACCAACCCCAAAAATATAAGTTAGAAGTGTTGTTAAGTATAGATGATAATAGGCTCAAGAATTTTTGAAATCCATGAAGGAATGATCCTAGAAAAATTCTTAAATCCGAACATGTCAAGTTGACTTGGGGATTTGGCAGATCTATGAGTCAATTTTAAAAATTTATAAATAAAGTTCTACTCATTGGATTTTAATATAAAATCACTGTTAGAAACCTTATCGAGTCTAAATAGTGGTAGAACAAAATTTTTAATTTTAACTCATCAAATTGTATTTTTAAAGTAACCCAAAAAATTACTGTTGCTTCAAAAATTTCAAAATTTGACCTATTTGACATTTTCAACCAAAATAGCTTCCAAAAATAATCTCTTGTAACCTTCAATCTAATTTGATGATCTAAGTAGAATTCTTATGCCTTAAGTCCAATTCCTAAATTTTCTTGTATTTGAGCACTCGAATTTGATCCCGTAATATGAATCCTTGGATGTTCCGAACTATATTTTTTTCGTGCTGAAAAGTGTTGGATGCTCCAAATCATATTGTACATTGATAACCCTTTTTGCATGATAAGCTGGACCCTGGGAATCTTCAGGGGAATTGATTGGGCGATATCAGGTCGACGGTTGAAACCCCTGGGAATTTCTGTCCGTTGGATAGTTTAGAGGAGTTCTGGAAGTAGGATTCCAAATAACTATTCTTGAGATTTATGGTCGACTGCAGTACGGCGGTTGTGTCTCGAGTTTGTTTGACACTCCTTGAGCGATTGCTTAGAGAAGTAAGTAGAGTGATAAGGATATATGTATGTTATATGTTGGACTTATAAGGGTGATAGATCCATTAAATATTTGTTTTGGTTTTATATGATTTTTGACATTCGTATCATAATTTGAACTCCGGATTCTGACATTTGCTTTTTGAATTGAATTTTTGGATTTATGATTGTATTGAATTGAATTGATTGTTTTGTTACAAATGTCAAAATTTTATCGTCAATGATCGATTGTACTCCTGTCTGTTATTCTTTGATTCCTAATTTCTTTTGTCATCCGTCATGATCTTTACTAAGTCTCTCTACTTATTTAATTTCACTACATGTGTAAGTAAGTAAATTTGTGAAATAAGGCGACTATCGTCACCTATATGTTAGTTTATGTTGAATATATCGATTAGGGATTTTTTTTGTAATAGTTAAGATAGATTCTAGTTATTCATGTACAGTAGTTTGTTTTTTATTAGAACTTTTGAAATATTGTAACTATGGGTTGTAAGACAACATTTGACGCATTTTATGCGCTAAGATAAGCTTTGAATGATTATATAATCATGTTCACATTGATTTTAGTATTTAGTTTAGTTACCTATGTATGTGAGTAATGTCCCGGAGACTAGGGCGGAAGTGCACTAGGACCCGGGGCATCACAATTGTTGATGAGACAATTCATGAGGATATAAAAAAGATGGCCATTTTATTTATATTGCAAAATAAGATCGTATATACAAGAGCAGTTATTACAAGCCAAATCTAATTGGCTGTGGGGGCATTACTCTAATGTAGGCTAGGGCTTTGATCTGTGGATACTTTGCTATATTCTGTTATGCCTAGTTTTGTATTTCACCATTAGTGTCCTTATAGTTTTTGGGGTAGTCCTTTGCAAAATGGTAAGGACTCCCGTAGACTATGCACCTTTCCTGTTTCTTCCAGTACTTGTTTTCAGTGTGATTGTTGCCTTCACAGTAATTGTAGCCCTTCTTCTCCACTGTCGCTGAAGCTTTGCCTTTATCAGCAATTGGTGGATTTTCGGCCATCGTCTGAGGTTTCTTTCTATAGAAACCCTTCTTCCATTTATTTTGGTCAGATTTACCCGAACATTTTTCCTTTTTTTTTTCTCATCAATTTTTCGGAGCTCTTGAAATTCTGTCTCCAACTCCATTGCTATCTCCACTGCACTATTGTAGTTTGGGGGATGACTAATAGCCAAAGGCCACCTTAACTCAAGCTCAAGGCCTTCAATAAACCTTTTTCTCTGCCTCTCCTCATCCGCAAGAATGTGTGCACATATTGAATTAGTCGATTGTATTCGGCCTCATATTTGGCTACAGTAAGTGTCCTCTGAATCAATCTCAAAAATTTCTTTTCTCTTAGATTCCTCACTACTTGAGGGATAAATTTCTTCAAGAACTCTTCCCGAAATTGTCTCCAAATTCCTTTAATTCCTTCTTTTTCCTATCTCCTTTCTACCACTGTCCACCAATGACACGCAGCCCCTTCAAACAGAAATGTGCCGTATTTTACGTTTCGCGGATCCATGTAATTCAACACCCTAAAGGTTTTCTCAACCTCAGCTAACCAAAATTCGGCATTTTGATCATCAAGTTCACTATTGAACCTAGGCATGTTGAACCTTAAGAATCTTACCAACATTTTATCATCAAATTCTTCCTTCTATCTACATCCTAGATTTTCTTGCTGTCGGCTTTGATTTACAAGTTGTTGTAGTAAAGTGAGTAGTTGATCTGCACCAAGCTCATTCCTTGCTGGGAGAGTCCTTTCACGCAGTCTCTCTTGAGGCATCTCATACGGCCTCTCTCAGGGTATCGCATTCTCTACATTAATTGGAGTTTCTAGAGTCCGCAATTCCTCAAATAAAACTCGTCTTGGCCTACCGCATTTTCTAGGGGGTTCGTTGGTTGAGGTTCCCTCTCTTGATGCTATAATTATCTGAAATTAATTAATGACGTTTCTTAGTGTCATTCCAATGATTCTATTATTACAACGGAACAAAATTTCATGTCACCACAAAAATATATAACATCAAGACTTAAAATGAGTAATATAAAAATCCCATATTCAGTAAGTTCAAAAATATTTGTCATTACATAGCAGGAGTTATGGTGACTAAACCATTTATATCACTAGCAAAAGGAAGATGATTATTTTACTAGTACCATATTTGGCCTAGTTTTCTATCATATCACCATTACTATGTTTCACAGAAGTTGGTATCACCGAAAGCTACTACTACATACTACAACCAAGTCCCTCACTTACTAAGTTTATCTACCAGATGATCGGGATCCTCATCTAGATCCTTATCTAAGTTATTGTCATCATGACCCTCTAAACGCTTCTCGAACCACTTAAGTTTGGCATCCATTATGTGCACTTGCTTCCGGGTCCTTGAGGGATCAATCGGTATTGTGGCTTCGTCCACCACTAAGGCTCGCCACTCTCGCCAACATTCGGTATCTTAGGCACCAATTTTAAACTTTGCCTCCAATTTTTTCTCGAGATCTCTCTCTTTGCATTCTTTGTTTAGGCTCACGCTACTCACGTCAGAGCTTGAGTCTTTCTAATGACTTATTTTGTTTTACCCTTTTCCATCCTACCCACTCGTCGAACACAATATAACTGTTACCGCAATTGTCATTATAACAACGGATCTATCCAAATACAAGGGTTTCCTAAGCAACTCTAAGATCAATTCTTACCTTTCTCATTAATCTAGGATCAAATGATTAACGCATAAATATAATGGTTCACAGATTGTTAGGCCTCCCAATTGCAATCCGATATATTTAAGTGTTACCCATTATACCAAAAAATCATATCTTAATTTAGTCCAATCCTATGATATAAGTCCAGGGAGAATTCTTATTCCAAAGATCTAATTCTGGCATAACTTGAGTTCTTTCCCAAAGAGACCTAAAACCCTGATACCACCTATAACACCCTGGATTCTAGAGCATCCATCTCTAGGTCAGAAACACTACCCATGGGCAGGGTTACAAAACTAAAACATTCGATATCTATATATCACATAACAAATATCCATTACATTGACATCATATACAAAATACAATTTCAAGTCTCCTCAAAAGCTCAACTATACTTAATCATCCTTACAATGAAACTATAATACAAATTATAGTAATACTCAAAATCTTGAAATCATCATAAAGCTCCTGGAATTAACCTCCTACAATAGTAGAATTTAAGGGGTAAGTCCACTGACACAGCAAGGATTATAGGTATAACCAAGAAAACAGGCACGTCAAACAACAAGTTCCGAGCTTAAGATATCAATACGATTATCAAAGAAAATTGATATCATAGATTTGCAATCAACCATATAGCTCAAAAGCTCAATAAGAACAATTCGATGTTCACAGCCAATTCAATCATTGACATTCAACAATTCGATACAAAATGATCAATTCATTATGATAATACATAAGGCTCGAAATTTCAATGACAATTATGAATATCGAAACAATTCAGGCTAAACTAATTTTTTTGTGGATTTGTCACTCTTACCACACCCAATAATAAATATATATCTTTATCGCTCCAAAGGGTCCCTCTCTCGAGTGGTCACTTGGAGGGTCAACCCAATCAATGATATGACACTATCGATGTATCGCGTGTCACAAGCTAGTTTGTGGAAGGTCCTACCTCCAAGTTCCCACGAACTATCCAAATAATTGAAAAAACCTATCAAAGGTCCAATTGTCGGCCTGATGTCACCCAGTGTCCCTATTGAGGTACCCAGTGCCCAATATTCATGCATTAGGTTTCAAGGAAATTTGGATATAACAAGAAAATTTGAATATAACAAGGAAATTTTCATTGAACTAATTGAACGAATACTTTGAACATTGAATATAACGTTTAGATTGGATCATCAGACATAAGAAAATCAATTTAAGTACCAAAACATTTGTTAAAGATGATATGAGGGCTAAAAATAATAAAAATAGGCTGAAAATAGCAAAAAATTGCTATTGGAATGGGCACATCCACGGGCAAAATCACGCGTGCACGTGGAAAAGAGACCAGGAGCTACCGGCCCAGGCGCCTCCGCACCGATTTATGGGCAAGTCGCACCCATAAAAAAAAAATATATATATATTTTCTTTAGAAATTCTAGCAGATGTTGGTTCCAGTATTTTCACATTTTAAAGCACAAAATATGCTTTAAAATATTTGAAACTAAGATGATGAAAAACTCACTTTTCTAAATTTAGATTTGAGCAAATTTTGTCCACTAACTCCATTTTCAATGCACTAAAACTTCAAACCAAGTAATTTTAGATGTTATTTTGAGTTTGTTATATCCAACAAATCCTCATTCATGATCATTCAAGGACATGATATCAAGGTATTCAATAAAATGTTCAATAAGTCCAAATCTCAATATTTCCAACAATAAAAGCAAGAGTCATTGCATGAACATGGTAGGAAATTCAAGATTGATTATAGCAATAACCCTTTCGTCTTGTCCATAAGCTTTAAGTCCCCAGATAATATTGAGATCTTATAATCTTTCGAGTTTATTCCACATATTAACATCAAGATCATTGAGATACTAGACCACATCTTCATATCATGTAAAATCTTATGATCCATTTAGATACAAATCATTTAAACACTTGATTTCCATCTCAAAATCCATATAACCCATCTTATAAATTTAATACTAAGCTTACCAAATGTGTGCTACTAAGGAGAGTGTTTTCCCTATTTTTTTCCCTTTTCAAACTTCTTTAAGAGTCTTGATCAATGTTGGAAGAAATATAATGTAATAAGAGAATGATTTATATATCTATATATATGTGCATATAGTGGACGAAATAGAGGGAAAAAAGTGAAGACTAGTTCTTGAGATGAGAAGTAAAAGTGTTCTTGTATTAAACTCCCTCAACCTATTTATAATTGAAATTGGAAGTTGAAATTTTAATTGGGAAGCTTAAATCTTGGTGAAGAAGCTTTGTAATATATACATACATATGAGTTTATAAAAATCTCACATGCCATAAATATTATAAAAATGAAGATATCTCCAATTTCAAGGGATATTTTCGACTGCCAAATCAAAATCAGATTTTAATTTCTTCTTTGTTGAAAATTTGAAAATTGGGCTTTTAATTTGAGGCTCAAGCTTGGGCAAAAATTCATTTGTCGGTTGGGCTGAAATCGATGTTTTAGATCAAATTTTATAGCAATAAAGTTTTCGATTTGTAAAATGAAATATTTTCGTTGTTAGAAAATTTTTGGAATGATCATGAGAAAAATCGTTAGTAATTACTAAAAGGTTTTATGTTGAAAAATGGAGGTTCGAAAATATAATTAGGGAAATTTTTCGAGTATCAGAAAAATTTTTGTGATTGGAAAAACGAATTTTCATTTGAAAATTAAAGATTTAAAATTTCAATTAGGAAAATTTTCGAGGTGTTACATAAAAAGAACATAAGTATTGTGAAACTATCTAATAATGAAACTTCTAATTACTTTTTTGTAGTATAATAAATAATCACTCTAAAATTGAAAAAGCTCACAAAATTGAAAAGCGTAAAAAAGAGATTTCAATGAAGTAATTTGAAGTGGGACAACACATGTTGTTATATAATAGTAGGTATAAGTTTTTTATGGGAAAACGCAACTCCCGTTGGTTATGGCCATTTCGTATTATTGAGGTTTTCCTCCGTGTGGCAGTAGAGTTAGAAAAAGAAAGCTCAAATAATAGGTTTGAGGTGAATGCTCAAAGAACTGAGCAATACTGGGGAGAAGTTATTGATCATCAACACACCTCAATTGCCTTGAACAAAGCACACTAAACATGCTTACAAGTCAAGCCGATGACTATAAATCAAGCGCTTCTTGGGAGGCAACCCAAGCTTCACCAAAATATATTTTGTTAATTTTTTTTTCTAATTCGTTTTTAGACTCAAATCCTGTATTTTACTTAAATCAATAGTAGATAGAGGTTAATGCATATAAAAAATAAGATCTTTAAGTAGACGAGCAAGTGTGAGTACGCACAGTCATAAGCGTGGACGCGCCTTAAAAGATAAAAAGGGAAGGAGTGTTTTTAAACTGGATGCGATGGCACTAAAAGAAATAGGGAAATTGTACTGGGCATGACTACGCTTAGTACCATGCACAGATGCGCCAGATGGAAGACCCAAAAAAAAATTAAGAAAAGGTTTTGCTTCACAACAAACCCTAATTTTTCTTTATAGTAGTGCCTTTCCTCTCCTTCTCACCACCACCACTACAAAGTCACCGTTCATCACTACTCCCGTTTGCATAACTCTTTTCTTCATCTCATCTCCTTTTTCCTACATCCTTTTTGCCCCCTTTTTTCCATCCAAAACCTATTTCCACCATTTTCACCCACCGCTACCACCATTGTTGTCGCCCATCGCTGCACTCATCGTTGGAATGCTCTTCTTTTCCTAGATCCATACTTGGGCTCCTATTTGAGATGTTAGGAATAAGGACACTAAAATACAGGCAAGGGAATTAGGGTGAGTCTAGTCACAATTACGATAGGAAGAGGGGTGGCAATTTTCAACCTGACATGAAATTAGTGGGATTGGGTAGAGGTCTGTCGGGTTGGATCGAAATCAGCTCAACCTAAATAAGAACCTGTAAATTTCTAATAAGTTTGGGTTGGGTTATGGGCTTATCCAATTAACCTAAAATTATATTCCAGATAACCCAATAACTCAACTAACCCGAACCCAACCTATGTAATATAAAACATATATCTATATGTATATATAAAATAAATATAAACTAAAAGAAAACCTAGTATCTTTTCTCCAAAATCACATCTGAATGTTGCTTTCTGCCTTTCTTCCTTTGCACTTCATCTTCATCTGCAGTCTATCTTCTTCATCTCCATTCCTACTATTATCGATCAAATCAACCACCACTAGTACAGATACACCACGACCAATAGTCCAACACTGCCACCGTCGCCAACAAGCACATCCACACCTAAATCAGGCACAATACATAAACAAACCAAATTGATATAATATATTGATTTATTAGCTTTGGAATTTTGGATATTATTTTAGTGATGGAATATGATTGATTTCATTTGAGTAATTAAATTTATTTTCATATTATGAAAAATATTAGTGATAATTTATTAATTTGTTTGAGTAATGGAACAAAGGCCACGAAAATTTTATTTTTTTCCCATAAATATCAAGTATTCTTAAATAGGTTGGGTTGTGGGTTTTCAGGTTGGTGGGTCAACCCAGTTCATAATCAAGTTGACCCGAGTCGACCTGGTTTAACTGAGGTTGGGTCTGAATTTAGGCTAATCAGGTTAAAAATTAAATAGGTTGGGTTTAGGTTGATCATAAATGGATTGGGTGGAAAACAGGTTGAACCTGAACCCACCCAACCTACTCGAATTACCACCCCTACACCACTTCACTAGTAAAGAAATGAAAGATTGTAACGGGACTATCCTAAGATAGGGTATTGTATGATAGAAGAAGGTGACTCAATATGATGAAATAATGGATATGAGGCATAAGGAATACTTCATGTCTAAACCGGGGATAGGGAAAAAAACAATGGTAAGAGAATTCTTACCTAATCTTAAATTCACCCATTATAGCTATAAAAAGGTCACGAAGAGAGAGAGAGAGAGAGAGAGAGAGAGAGAGAGAGAGGGTGTGTGGACTTTTTTTGTTGATGCCATCAACTGACTTTTTGGAACCTTGACCATAACTGAGCCTAATAAGTATGCCAAATAACTACCCTCTTTAGAGCTTATTGTGAATGAAAATCCCCAATCAACTAGGTCCTCAATATATATAATAAGCCTTTGGGCATCCCGGGATCCTTCTTGACCAATGAGGAGTGGGATTGATTAAGGTTCATTTCTGGTTATACCCATCCTTCCACTCCTTCGAGGTCGCTAAGGACCGAGTCGTCATGAATTATGCCATTTTGACTAATTTCCCTCTAGGTATAGTGTGGTTCATTCATAATGCTATTTCCTGAACCTTGTCACTACTCTTTGTGTTTGGGTGAGATTGGTTAACTAATCGGTTGACAAACTCATTTATTCTAAGAACACCCTAAACGAAGAGACCCACCCCTCCTCAGAGGAGATAACAGCACTCAAGGGAACTAGGCATGAAGAAGCGGATGAACAGACTCGAGAAAGAGATGCAGCAGTTATGACTATAGCAACAGCAATGGTAGACAGTAAGGGTAGATCACAGGAAAATCCCACATGATAAGTGTTCTCCCTTTGCACTAGCTACTCTTGTCGAGCCCGACAAGCCATAATCGAAGGACATGTGTAACACCACGGGAATCCCTAAATAAAATTTTTGAGTCGTCAATTTTTCAAAAATTTATTTGATTTTAAAATCGAGCATCGTTTTAAAATGAAAACACGTTTCATGTATCCAAACATTTTTTGAACAATCACATTTCATTTTATTGTCACATTTTGACCCAAAAACGAGCCACGTTGGCCCAATTAACAAGCCCAAAACATAGCCCAAACCCTAGCCACTAATCTTAACTGTAAAAAGCATTTTTGAATTAAAAAAAAGAAAGAAAATGAGGCTGGAAAACCAGCAACAGGCGAGCAGCCCTATGCTGGCAATTGGATGGGATTTTATTCCATCCATCTATTACAAAAATGTCCATCAATCTTCCAAGAATTTGATATTTGTTCTAAGGGGCCTCAACTATTAGATTCTCACCCTTTTGACCCCAAATCCCATCTATAAATAGACCCCATTGTTAGACAAAAATTCTCCGCAGAAATTCTAACTCACAATCTCTTCTCGTACTAAGAACATTTGCATCTTTTTCCTTCTCCACAAAAAAAAAAAAAAAAAAAAAAAAAAAAAAAAAAAAATATTTTGCTTAAGGGGGATTCTTGTGTGTGAGCTCTCATCTAGCACCTGGTAAGTGGCTTAAGATTGAAGCTTAAGGATGGGTAATGATATGAATATCTATAGATGTTGATATATAAGTGTATTTGTGATCTTAGGTGTCTGAGGATTAAGCTTGAATCATTGCACAAACACAAGTCCTAGCATCTTGAGGTAAGACTTATAGCTCTCTTGAAATTCCTTATGAGCATATGATGTTGTTCCATTGCCTTGATGATATGATCATGCTTGAGTTTATAAGATTTTGCTTCATTTGAAATGACTGAAAGCATGAGCTTATATTATTGTCTTGATTTCCTTGCTATCATGAGCTCTATTCCTTTATTATGTAACTCCGAAGCTCAATGAATCATCTTGACCTCTTTACCGATGGTTTGGAGTGAAATTTGAACAATGGACCATGGAATAAGAGGAGAAACGAACTAAAGATTGACTAAAAATAGGTGATATGGACAAAAATCATGTTTTTCAACTTGAAAATAATTTTTCGAAAAATCTTAAACCAAATTTCAAAACGATATTTTGGAAATGTTTATACGTATAAGAGAACTCCAAAAATATATTTTTGGATAAAAAATTCAAAGAAAATCAAAAGATGAAAAATTGAATTTCTACCCAAAAGTCAACGCTTGAGCGCTGTCGTTGGGCGCTCAGGCGCCCACTTTTGGGACAAATGTCCATTTTTTTTTCAGAGGCCTGGGCGCTTAAGCGCCCAGCCTCTGCCCAATTTTTTTTTGTTTTCCAAGCGCCCATTCCAGTAACCAACCCCGATTTTTAAAACTCCTTTTCCTATCGTATCAAGTCCATATCCGATCTTTCTAACGTAATACAAGTTTTGAAACGAAAACCATCTACTCCATAGTCAAAATTCCGAATGATTGATTGATACATTTGGCCTATTTGAAATGTTATTTGATATTGATGGCCCTATAAACGTTACGCCTTAACGACTTTATTGAACGATTGAATGTCCCCCTTGTTTCAAGCCTAAATGATTGATTCATCGTGGGCCCTGGGGAGTTTTCTTGGAGACTGAACTTGGGCAATATCGGATTGTCGACTAGGACCCTCAAAAATTCCTGATTGTTGGGTAGTTCGGATGGATTCTGGAGGTGGAATCCTGAAGAGCTATCTTGAGCACGTAGATCGGCTGTGCTCTCTAATTGATTGAGCTCCTTTGGGAGTTGGGGGGATAAGGTGAAATGTATATGTTGAAGATATGAGGGTGATAGACCTATCAAATAATTTGTTTCAGCCAAATGACTCGAATGTGATAAATATTTTCTGATATATGATTGTATTGATCTCTTGATTATTCTGAATTGTTTCCAAATCATATTCTTGTTTTGTCGTTAATATGCTCATTTTTCTTGAACCTCTTATTCTCGTTTTTTTGCTATAAGTTTTATTGGGTCAGTGGACTCATAACTCTATTTTACCGTGCAAGTTCTTGAGACTTGAACGAATAAATGAACAAAGCTTTATGATAGATCGTTATAGCTTGTTTTGGAATTTGTACTCTCTATTGTAATTTTGGATTAATC
>JACFYI010003665.1:1327447-1341639 GCA_014898755.1 Handroanthus guayacan
CCCCCCCCCCCACAATGCTTGTACATCATGTCACAGTTACGTAACTTGTTTTTTTCTTTAACCTTATCTCTTAGGATTTCCAGTCACATAGATAGGGTTCCCATTATGGCAACTCAGTTAAATATAGGCTTTAGTTCTATTTTCCTAGATAATTTATGAACTTGCTTTCTATTTAGGCCTTTTGTTAGCGGATACACTATATTATCTTTAGCAGTTGTCTAACAATATTATGTCTGTGATGTATATGTCAAGATTTACCGTTATACATACTATTTTGTGCCATTCTAGTTGTAGATTGACCATCACAATGTATGCAAATTGCCGACATAGTTTTCAACTAACTTGCAATATCTTCCAAAAATTGGTGTGGCCATTCTACTTCCTCACTTGCTTTATCTAATGCATCTTTCAAAAATTGGTGTAGCTATTCTACTTCCTCGCTTACATTATTTAATGCGATGAACTAGGATTCCATCATTGATCTAGTTGTGTGAGTTGATCGCAACTTCTCCTAATGTAAACACATATTCCCATAATTATCTTGTCATCAACATATAGACACACAATGATTTATTTGAATCTTGTACCTTTAATGTATATGCACTTATCATATTCGTTAATCCTAAAGCCATTTTTCTTCATGACTTGATCAAATTTCAGGTACCATTATTTAAGTACTTGCTTTAAGCCATACAAGGATTTAAGTAGCTTACACATCTTCTTCTCTTGGCCTGGAACCACAAACCCTTCTGGTTGTTCTTATTAATAGTTACTGATTTCTAGTGATTATCACAAATAAATTCACAAAAAAAAAAAACCCTTCTGGTTGTTTCATATAAATGTCCTCGTTGAGGTCGCCGTTTAAGAATGTTGTTTGACATTCATTTGATGAATCTTAAGATTATTAATAATCGCAAATGCAATTAATAATCTAATGGATTTTATCCTTGTCATCGGCGAGTCTGTGCCAAAATAGTCGATATCTTCCTTTTGTTTATAACCTTCAACCACCAATCTCACTTTATATTTATCTATTGTGCCATCAACTTTCATTCCCCTCTTGAAAATCCATTTACACCCTAAAGGTTTATTTCTAGGAGGAAGATCTTCTAATTGCCTAATTATGATTTTGCATATTGGACTCTATTTTGCTGCTTATAGCTTCTCCCCATAAAAGAGCTTCTAGTATACTCATTGCTTCAGTAAACATGTATGGCTCACTTTCAAGCATAATGACTTAGACGTTCTTCAAAGATACTCACATTCCTTGACTCAATTATCATGTTGACACAAATGTGATATATTTCGAATTTGTGCATGAGGACTCTATATGCTGCACTATGTTGTGCATATCCAACAACAATTCCATCCATGGTTTTATGTCCAATCTTGACCATTTTTTGAGGTGGAACTCCTTCCTTAGCTAGACACCCCCTACACTCGAAGATATTGGTAATAAGGAGGACGACCTCTTCGTAAGGTGTCATTTGTAACTTCTTATGGGATAACCTATTTAATAAGTGGTTTGCAGTTAATACTGCCTCTCCCTACCTATTTTGAGGTGCTCCTGCATTAATTAACAGAGTGTTTATTATTTCCTTTAGAGTTTGATTCTTACACTCTGCTATGCCATTTGATTAAAACGCATATGGTGCTATTACTTCATGGATTGTTCCATGTTCGATACAAAATTCTTCAAAGGGTGAACATATTCTCCACCTCTATCACTTTTAAGTACTTTTGTCTTTTTTCCAAGTTGAATCTCAACTTTGTTTTTATATTGTTTAAATACTTCCAAAGCTTTATCTTTACTTGAAAGTAAATAAACATGATGATAAACATGATGATATCTTTTGCAAAGTTATAAATATTTCTTTCCTTCTCTAGAATGCACCATTTTTAAGTCACATATGTGGATGTGAATTATATTAAGTGGTTCCGTAATTTTTTTCTATCGATTTAAAAGGAACTTTAGTCATTTTTGCCTCAACGCAAGCATCACATTTTGATCTTTCATCAAAATTTAAATTTGGTACTATGCCACTTTTGGAAAGTTTAGTTAATGTACCATAATTCACATGCCCTAATCTATGATGCCATAAATTAAAGGACTCCAATAAGTAAGCAGAATTTACTTTATTAACATTCTCAACATTTGGTACAACATTTCACTTGATGGTCATCACATTTAATTTGAAAAGACCATCACAAAAATATCCATTTCCAACATACACACCGTTTTTACTAAGTACAAGTTTGACGGATTCAAAAACTAATCTAAAGCCATACTTGCTCAACACTGGTCCCGACATTAAATTCTTTCAAATTTCTAGCACATGAGGTACATTATTGAGAGTCAGCTCTCTTCCAGATGTCATTTTTAGAGCGACTTTTCCAACATCGCGCACTTTAGAAGTTGAAGAGTTGCCAATGAATAGTGTCTCATTTTTTGCATTTCCATATGTTGTAAACATACGTCTATCGAAGCACACATGTCAAGTGGCCCTGGTGTCCATCCACCATTATTTTGGATTTTTTGTGACATTCAACTCTGATACAAATTGCCGAGAGATTTAAATCAGACACTCCATTGGACAAATGATCCATCTCTGTTACATATGCTTGGGTAGTTTTTCTCTTTTTCAACGGACCATATTTTTTATGAAGACAACAATCTTTTGTCTTGTGTTCAGGTTTGCCACAAACGTAGCAAGACTCCTCAAACTTATTCTTGCTTTTTCCATCCTTTTGGTTTGATGAATCTCTCTTTCTTTTCGTATCATTAGATGACCCATGCTCCATCATGCTAGCCTTGACGTCATCAGTAATCCTACCAATTTTCTTTCTTAGAAGTCTATTATCTTCCTCTATTCTCAAGCTTAAGATGAGATCCTCAAGACTCATCTCCTTACATTTGTGTTTAAGATAATTCTTGAAATCCTTCCATTCGAATAGTAATTTTTCCACTAATGCCGCCGTTTGGGAAGGCTCTCCAAGTGCAATCACTTCAGCTGCCAAGTCATGTAAAATCATTTGATATTAATTTACTTGAGACATACTGTAATACTCCAAAATTTTTCTTAAATCTATTTTCAAAATTCTTATTATTTAAACTTCAAACCTTTTCACAATTTATAAGAATTCCTTTACAATCCTTTGAGACTTTTCACGACAACAAAACAAGAAAAAAAAAATATTTTGTTGTATCTACTAAAATTTTTCTTGCAATTAAAATTCATTTCAAAGCCATGTTTAGGCCCAAGAGATAAATTATTTTGGCCCTAAATCTTTGATCCATGTCTTCCAAGCCCAACCCAAAAAAATTCAAAAAAAAAAAAAAAAGCAAAAGAAAAATAGAGATATGCAAAGATATGGCCATATTGTAATTCCCCATTTTGGGGAAGATATTTCAATATTTTATCTTAACATGTGGGAATTACAAGTCTTCTTCAACAATCTTCTTTAATTACAAAACTACCCCTCTCTTTGCTATGAATATAGGATATTGGAAAATGCAAGAGTGCTACACTACACTCTTCTTCTCCTTCTTGCCAACAACCTCTATCTATTTTCCTCTTCTTCTAATTTCTCCTTGTATCTCTTTCTTCCCTGACCATCTCCCTATATCTTTATCCAAATATATCTTCTACAATTATACCTCCCTCAAATCAAACTTCAAAAATCCCACACTTTATTTTAAGAAGTTATCAAGGTTTTAAAGTTAAAGAAAATGGGGAAAGACTAAGAAAAAACACTCTCTTTGGGACAACGATCCTGGTAAGTTTAAGCTTGAATTCTATTAAGATCCAAAGAAATCAAATTTGAGGAACTTTGTTGTTAAATAAATATGTGACCTAAATATGACAAGATATTATCGTAAGTCCACTAACATGGTCACATATTTAGGTGAATGAATTTCAGGAGTTAACATGGTTTAATTTGGAAGCTTATGGTTTTGTACTCTGTTGGTTTTAGTTGTAAATTTATGATGACAGTTGTAATATTTTAGGTTTGCAGTTTATTTGAACTTGAAATGAAGATTTCTGTTTGAAGAGGTTGGAATGAAATTGTAATGAACGATTATCGAATGAAAGTTTGATTTTGTGAGAATTTTATGGTTGTATTTTGAATTTTTTTAGAACCCCCTCTCCATTGATAGTGATTTCGGTCTAGGGATGAATGTTCTAGGTTTGGGTTATTACACATACTAGTTTTGGAGTCTACCATAGAGAATTCGAGGAATTTTCCGACAATAAATTTCTTCTTGCTGGTATCTTCCATTTTATATTTTTTCTCTAGTGGCTCTCATAGCTCTTTTGCCATAGCAATTGGGATATATAAACCATAAAGCACATTCTCAAGTCCATTGAGAATATCATTTTTGCATAGAAAGTCCCCATAATTCCATGCTTCTATCACAGACAAGGTCTGCATATCCAGGTTTTCTCTTGACATCGGATGTTCTTCATGTAAGAATCTAATAAGATTCAAGGTGGTCAAGTAAAATAACATCTTTTGCCGCTATCATTTGAAGTCTTTTCGTTAAATTTCTTGGGTTTTTATGCCTCTCCTACGGCGAATAGGAGTTGTAAGTAGCACAACTGGTGGTGGTAAATTAGGAAGACGTGCTCCACCACCAACGCTACTAACATTGGTCTCAATATTCGCAACATTCGTTGCTTTGGTATTTGTAGCCATTACTAAGTTTTCTCTAAAATAATAATTCACAAGTAGTCACAATCAGCTTAGAACCTATTGTAAACAAAATCAAGGGTGTTTTAAACACAACTTATATTTCAAAATGATTTTCAAAACCAATTTGTATTTGAAAATCAGGGCAACTTATAGAAGAATCATTGTGTTATGAAATTTAAAGTGTAAACAATGCACAAATAATATATGTTAAGTATGCATAAGCAAATATCAGAGAAGTAAAATAAAGATTAAGTTGGGAAAGTTAATTCAACATTAAGAACAATAATAAAAAGAGTTGAGCACAAAAGCAGGCACTTCAATTAATTAATTTCGGCATATTTGAAGTTAAAAGTACAATAACTTTAATTATATAATTTACCCTCCAATTTAATCCTATGCTTAGATAGAATTATAATATTAATTGAATTTAACTAATGGTTATCGTGCTTAATAGCATAAAATGATTCGTTCAATAGCCGTAGATGTATCGAAGTTTGTAAATTACACTACTCAAATATGATATCAAAACTTAATTTTGCATGAAAGAAATATATAAAAGCAATTTTGTACTTCAATTAGTTTTTTGCTTTAACCACACAGAGTTATACACAAACAGAAAATTATTCTTTTGGATAGAGTATAACTTTTGTGTTCACCAAACAGCATTGCATACAAGTTATTTCATGCACAAATTGAGGCAGATAGAGAATTGGAATAATAGATGAAAATAAACAAGCCAATATTTATTGACAAAAGATGATGGACTGATAATGCAAAATTAGAAGCTTGTTTCACTTTCTGGACTTGATAAAGAATATTGCTCAGACCTCTTAGAATATATTATGGATTGTTGAATGTGATACTACGTGCAATCCAAACAAATAATTCGAACACAGAAAAGCATAACAATAAATATACATAGAAAAATCAAAACAAGTATTGTAGAGCTATTAAAGCCTTAAATTGTTAGGAAAAAAAAGTATGAACCATAGTAATACTTGTGTTTTTCAAATTAATCACACAATCACAAAAGAATTCAATTAATTAAGCATGCAACAAAAAATTAAAAGGAAAAAGAATAAATTATTTCAAAACATCGAATCTAAAATTGTAACTAAAAGCGAGTCAAGGCCTTGTTCCAATAGTATTTTTAAGGCTTTATAAATCAGATATGCACGATAGTCATGTTTCTATAAAGGCATTGATTTAGTAATCTTAGACTTCATGTGAAACTCTGGATTTAGTGAGATTTAATTGAGTCTATGATTGATCTGGATCATTATCTTATTTTAAAATTCCATTTTACAGTATTGTTCAGTACTTGATTTAATTACGTGTTGTCATTGCTGGATTGACTACCAAGAGAACATGATTTAATCAAATTGAAATTGTTGGGAATGCTTGACTTGTTTACCACCTTTGGGGATGCTCTTGGGAAGTTTGGACCTTCGGGTTGGAACGGCAAGACAATCGGGTGGCATTGGGCTGACAGTGGCTAGTCTACCGACTAGTACCTTCAGTTCAGTCTCGATGGCGGTTGGAGATAACTGTGTGCTTGAGCTAGATCGGCATGCAAGCATGCAACTGGTCATGCCACCTACTTGTCCTGTCCGAGTAGGCATCGAAATTCGGAGGAATAAGGAATATATTTATCTGTATCTTGGGAAGAAACAAGGATGAATGTTATCCCATAAATGTTTCAAATTTTTCAATATAAAGTAATTTACACGTTGCTTTCTTTTAAAAGAAAAGAGCGACGTGATTTATAAAACCTTGTTTAGTACAGTATACTAACAAAATACTATGACAATCCTTTTTTGACATGAAAATTTTGCACCTCACTAAGTCATTAAGATTTATCTCTTTTTTCTTTTGTTTTTTTTTTTTCTCCTTTCTTCATCCAGATTAAAAGACCTTGCCGATGGGAGACTCTACTGGGGCTTGTAAATGATGTGAATTAGTGACTGTAATCTTGGAATTATGCTTATGATCCATTTTTGGAAAGTTGTAAATAAGTTTTGAGCTTAGGCTATTGTAATATGAATTGTTATCACATGTTATGGAGAAATAGATGGTACCTAGATCGTGAGATGATACTGTACTAGGGTGTTACTATAATAACCCAAAATTTTGGAAATTTTTTTCGAATTATGATACGTAATTATGACATTAAACTTGACTCGAGGTGACAATCGGAATAAGAATATCGAATATGTTGTTGATTGTACACCTAACTAACAAAACTTGTACTGGAAGTCAAAATCGTAGATAGAAAATTTACTTCGTAATATTATTTAGACTATTAGAATTAGTCAACAAAGACTTATAAAACATTTTCTTTGGACCTTTGAAGTATTTTAATTAAATAAGAATTTATGCTTGAATTTATAACTTCTTAAATTAAAAAGTTATTTCATAAATAATGGAATTATAATATACATGTATATGTGTATCTATATAAATATTATATATATATATATAACATAAATCTTAAAAATTCAAATGAAACATAAGATTACATTTAATTAAGAGAATTATGTGGCTAGATTCATCCATTCATTTTCTTAATTCATAACTTCACTTTCATAAATTTTTAAGTTGCATTTAAATGATATTTGCTATGTAGATAATAAAGAAGTTATTTTTAAAAAAAAAAAAAAAAAAATAGAAATTATGACTCTCTTCCAATCTATAAATAGTGAAAAATTTTCTAAAATTTATTCATCATCCCACAAACAAAAGCCTTTTATTAATTTGAAGTTTCAAGTATTTGAGATCACTCAATTTGAAGAAATTCTAAAAATCAAATCCTAAGAACTCGAGTTTTTCAATTCTTTGATTTTGATCAAATTGATCAACCAAACATATTCTTCCAACATTTTAGTGAAGCTTTGAATCATTTTCATTCATATTAACACCCCACAACCCTAGGAATTCAAGTTCACAATTTAAGCCATTAAAGGAGGTTTCAGTTCATTTGGAATTTCTCAATTTTAATATTAGTTCTGCAATTTTTTTTTCCAAACATAAAAATTTTAGACTATCATATTTTAGGAATTATAAAATTTCCAAATTTATTCTTTTTCATTAATATTGTAATTTCTAGAAATTTGTTAATGCACTAAGATACGTAAGATGAGCTGACTCCGTGGAAATAATTGTTCAAAAATTCTAAAAATTTTATGATAAGTTTATAATTAAATATTTGATTTTCTAAGATAGCATTTGCATATTACTAATGTCATTTGAATATTTTTGCATTAAGTGCCCTTTTATTTGTTGCAGAAAAAGTTCCATAAAAATTCCAACAATTATTTTTCACATAGAAAAGTGTGTAAATAAATTTTGGTTAAATATGGAGTTGATTTGGTTATAGATTAAATTTTGACCTATTTTTGGGTAAATAAAATAATTTATTGATAGTTAATAGATTAAATTCCAAGAATTCCATAATGTTATAAATCTAATTATATTTATATCCTTAATCTTCAAT
Organism: Handroanthus guayacan; assembly: GCA_014898755.1. Classification (NCBI taxonomy): domain Eukaryota; kingdom Viridiplantae; phylum Streptophyta; class Magnoliopsida; order Lamiales; family Bignoniaceae; genus Handroanthus; species Handroanthus guayacan. Next base: position 1,335,636 of record JACFYI010003665.1, read on the forward strand.
TTTCTTTTATCTAAATATCCTCATTGAAATTTGTAGAACGAAACTACTATATACATACATACATATATATATATTACCAAGAATTTAAATAAAAATGATTGGAATTTAATCAAGTCCAGTGTCCAATAATATCATAAGAACTAACTTGCGTTAGTTATTGACGAGTCATGGACTTTGACTCTAGGAACCGATTGAATTGTTAGTTGACGAGATTGAATTTTTAGGCAATTGAGGTAAGGATTCTCTACTGATTCTCATTTCGTATGGTATCTTGATTTTATTTCATTCCTCAAGAATTTGTTGCGCACATGTCAATTTGAGTTCTGTCTTATATTTATTGTCTTCGTAGACATGTGTGATTATTGGATTCCATCAATCTTCAATTCCTTTGATATATTTTTCCCTTCCATACATTTATCTTATGAGCTTCATTTGCTATTATATTTGTAAATGCAAATTATGTTTTTTAAACAACTTGATTTCTTGATCTTCGTTTATAAGAACCTTTGATCATAAAATGGTAAATACCACTTGCCTAATCCACAGGGGTTAAGGATGTGAACACTTACCGAAGAGAGGCTAAGTGATGTTGCAATAGCCAACTACTTGACTTGGTGCGAAATTCACACTTGATATTTGGTTCTATGAATGTATACAACCCTTCATTCAACTCTCTTATATAATTTGAATTTGACTTGTATACCTGATTACTTGATTTGAACAATTAGTTTCTTGTAAATAAATATTTGTTTTTGTTAATATTATTTTATCCATCGTATTTGATACACTTATTCTTTCGTGAATAGATAATATTTCTACTTAACCTTCCGCAATGAGAATTGTATCCTCTACTTGATTTTTATCACCTTACCGAGCTCTCAAAAGCTCATTTCTTTTAATTCCTTTAGGAGGTTATCAGGAATAGCTTAGAGTAGAAGAGAGAGATAGAGTGAATAATGATTATTGATGTAATAGTGAGTAGTGAATGCTTTAAGAATTTTTATGAAATAATATTTTAAATATTTGAACTCGTATATTTTGGATTGATATTAATAAATTCAGTAGATGCTCTATTTATTTCAGACATTGATGTATTCGTAGGTAATGTTTTGGGTAATATTTTTCTTAATTTTATTTAAGGAAAATTCTAGGTCGTTACAGTTACATAGGTGGTATTGGAGCCTGAGTGTGAGTGCTTGGGCTATGCCAGGTTAAGATTCTTCGTTGTGGGAGTACTATACTAAGATTGATGCTAGAACTAACGTAAGTGTCGAATGTTGTTTGGATATGCACAATATTGAAGGATGTGAAAAATTGCTACTGGGCAAACCAGTGTGTAGCGTCCACTCCTGAGGTGTTGTGTGTGTGACGTAGATGTTGGCGTTAATGTTTTATGAATTCTATAATTTTGTCACTTTATGAATGAAAATCTGTATTTTATAAATCTAATTCTTATATGAAAAAATTTGTATGGGTGCAGGATGACGTCTGATAAAGGCAAGGGTAAAGCTATTATGTAGGATGATGAATTTGAGGATCCTCGATGAGCTGATAAGATTAAGTTAGAAACTGGGTATATGACCCGACAAAAGCAGGCCAAAATTCTAAAGAATGAATTAATGAAAAGGAAACGGGAATAGTGTCCTTGCGGCAAGCTTTACAATTGTAGCTTTTAGAGTATTAGGATAGGGAACAAGAAAATGCAACACGCCATGAACGTGAAGAAAAGGAAAGAAAGGATAGGGGAACATAGTTTAGGGCATACTTAGATGATACCGCAGACTTGATAATTCCATAACTTTGCTATATTTTCATACAATTTAGTTATGGAATTATCCACTTTTTGTTATATTTTGGACTAACGAAGTGTTCAAGTGTGAAAAATACAGGAAGACTCACAAACGAACACAAAAAGAAGAAAAGAAAGATGAAAAAGCTCACTGACTTGCACACGACTACGCCCAAGGCAGAAAGAAGAATTTCAAAGATAAAGTTGGGCGCGACCGTGCCCAATCGTCTCTATGGTTGCGCGGAGCTCAGTAGCCTAAAGTTTAACCATGCATTGGGCGTGACCGTGCCTATTTCTCTCCACGGTTGCTCTGAGGATAGAAGCCAAAGTTTTTGTGTCGCGACTTGGGCATGACTACGCCCAATCTTGTGCGCGGACGCGCATGGAACAAAAGCAAAAAGAAAATTTACATCAAATGAGCGCGAGTGTGCCCATACACCTCCGCAGACGCGCCCATATCTGAAGAAAAATGATTTAGCCACTATATTGGGCACAAGTGCACCCAACTTTGACCGCGGACATGCCCGACAAGTTAGAATTAAATGCCAAAAAAGACTTCAAGCAATCCTATTACCATCCGAACTCTCCATTCAAAGCCAATTCTTAACTCTTAATCCCTGCTGGACTCTAACTGACAATATTTAAAGAATTTCAAAGGAGATTGAAGACCTCTACTCTATTTCATGATTGGAGCACTATTTATAGGATTTGTTTTTATTTTCCAGGGATCATCTTGGAGAATTCCGAAAACTCGCTGAAGAGGAAGCATTCAAGATCATCACGTCTTTCGTATCTCAGTATTTTGTTTCTTATTTTCTTTTCCTGTTTAATGTTCATAATCATTAACATGAATATGAACTAAGTTCCTTTTCTAGGATTATATACGAACCGATTTTCATGGATTAATTCAGAGTTGATATTTTCCCGTTATTTATCATTGATTTTTAATTATTTCTTTTATCATGGCATTCATCTTAATTTGATTGTCCGGCCAACAGTCTACTTAAATTTTCTAAACTTTAAAATTCTTGAAAGAGATATTTAGAGCATGTTATTGATAAAAGAACTCTAGTTCGATTTATCTATATAGTTGAACAAATTGATTCGTGTGTAAGATAGAAATATACTTGCATGCTTTAGGTAGCTTATTGAGTGGTTCTTAATCAACTCTTTATTTTTGTAATTCATATAGGAATACAGCGAATTAATTAATTAAGAGATATGATGATGAGTTACCCGAAAGGGCCTTGGAATTGCTTTCGACTTAGGGCTAGTAATCATAATCATTCAAGAAAATCTTGGAAAATATCGATATAATTGATCTATGTTAAAAGAGGATTACATAATTCTAGCGTCGCTTAATCATTAAATTTCTTCTAAGGTTTTTCGTAAAATTGTATTCTTAAAGCCCTCTTAATAAAACTCTCTTTCTAAATACAAATTAGTTTAGTTCTAGCTATCCAATTTACACTGATTCCTATCGGAATGATACTCATACTCACTCTTCATTATGTGTAGTGACACGTGCACTTACGTGTGGGTTTTCGCCCAATAAGTTTTTGGCGCTGTTGCTAGGAAATCTGGCATTATTTTTGCTGATACTTTTGTAAACTAACAAAAACTATAACTAAACTTCTTATTCTATTTTCGCAGGATTTCCAAAGGTATTATATGTGAAGAAGTCAAAATTAGAATTTGGCACCATGCGATCCTGAAATCGAACAAACCTTTCATGCACGAAGAAGAAAACTAGTACAAATTGTAAGTTCAGAAGTAAAGGTTGAAAAAAACCAAAACATCATAATGGCTGACGATTACGAGAATACTTTTGTTAGGAACCTGCCTCTTTCTAGGGCCAGAGAAAGGAAGCCATGTGTCGTACTACCAAAGTCACAAGCAAGTGTCAAGGTCGAAATTCCAATTATATGAATGGTACAAGACACAACTCAATTTTGTGGGTTATCACACGAAAATCCCAATAGACACATTGACAACTTTCTAAAAATATGTGACACTCTGAGACAATAAAGGGTCCCGAAAGATGCTTTTGGATTGAGGCTCTTTTCCTTTTCTCTTCTTGGTAATGTGCTAGAAGTGGATTAAGTCACAGCACTTAATGCCAAGATACACCTTTTGATGCAATCGATGAAAAATTTTGGCATTAATCAAGTGCAACACATACCAGTTATGTGCGATGAATGTGGAGAAGGTCATCCTTCTAATCAATGCCCCCACAATGTTGAATCCATTCAGTATGTAAGTAATGCATGAAAACATCAAAATAACCTATATTCTAATACTTACAATCCTGGATAGAGACAACACTCAAAATTTTCAAGGAACAAAAATCAAGGGCAAATGTCAGCTCCTAGATTTTAGCAAGATGTGCAGCAGCAAGTACAACAGCCAATGCAAGAGAAGAAACCTTCCTTAGAGGAAATGCTCATACAGTTCATGGCATCTATAGCTGCAAACTTCAAAATAATAGAAACCCAAATAAGTCAACTAGCTAGCTCGATTAACTCTCGACCTCAAGGGTCATTGGCAAGCAATACTGAACCTAATCCAAGGCAAGATGGCAAAGCATAGTGGCAAGCAGTTACCTTGTGGAATGGTGGGGAACTTCAGGAAGTCACCAAGAAACTGGCAAAAGCAAAAGAAAATGAGGTAAGTACTACAGAAAAACAAAAGGAGATTGAAGTGCCTCTTGAGATAAGTAAGCCTACAACTACTCAACCACCTTTCTCTCAAAGACTTCAAAAGCAAAAATTGAAAAAATAATTTCAAAAGTTTTTGGGAGTTTTTAAGAAACTCCACATTAATATTCATTTTGCAGAAGCTCATGAGCAGATGCCTAGTTACATCAAATTCATGAAAGATATTTTATCTAAAAAAAGACGCCTATGTGATTATGAAACGGTAACTTTGACTGAAGAATACAGTGCAATAATTCAAAATAAATTACCACCTAAACTGAAAGACCCTGAAAGTTTTAGGATACTTTGCACAATATGCGCAGACTTTTTGAGTAGAGCATTATGCAATTTAGGAGCTAGTATCAACTTAATGCACTGTTTGCTATATCATACACTAGGATTAAGAGAAGCAAAACTCACTAGCGTTACTTTACAACTAGCTAATAGGTCACTTACTTATCCAAAGGGAGTAATTGAAGACATACTTGTTAAAGTTGATAAATTCATATTCCCTGCTGACTTTGTTGTTCTTGATATGGAAATGGATAGTGAGACACCGATCATTCTTAGGAGACCTTTTCTGGCCACAAGTAGAACTCTGATCAATGTTCAAGATGGTGAACTTACCATATGGGTTCAAAACCAACAAATCACTTTCAATGTTTTCAAGGCCAAGAAGTTTCCCAATGAAAGTGATGAACGCTTCTCTGTCAGTATAATTAATAACCTTGCGGGAAAAGAGATAATTGTGGGGTGACCTAAAGACCCACTTGAATGTGCGTTACTTGACTTAGCTAACAAAGAAGATGAAGAAGATCTAGAGGTGGTAAAGATATTGGATTTATCAAAGCATGTAAAGGCCGAAAGAAGTTGAACCTCTAGAGAGGCCTACACCTTCTAAAGTCATGAAGCCATTGATCGAAAAGCCTCCCATGCTAGAATTGAAGCCTCTTCTTAATCATTTTCGTTGTGTTTATTTAGGTAAATTTGATACCCTGTAGGTAATAATTTCATCTTTACTTTTTGATGTGTAGGTAGAAAAGTTGTTAAGAGTGCTTAGAGAACATAAAGGTGCAATTAGGTGGACTTTAGCTGATATCAAAGGAATAAGCCCTTCCTTTTGTGTGTACAAAATACTACCTGAAGATGATCATTGTGACACCCAAGGATTTCCTTAATGTACAGATTTTTAAATTCGCCAACTTTAAGAATTCAAAATGAATTCAAGAAAATAAGCAACGTTTCAATTTCAAATCACGTATCAGGTATCTAAATACACATCTTTTCGATTAGGCCTCGACATTTATCGAAAATTCAACCCGATTAGACCTAATTTGATCCAAACGAAGGCCCAACCATTTTCCCAACTTTAGCCCATGTATATATATATGTAGACACCTCAAATAAGCCAAAACCTATATGTATATGATGGATAATTTTACCTCAAATTCTAGAAATAGGTGCTTAAGCATGCTTAGTCATGCTTTTTGGAGAATAATCTCCACTTTAATTATGGCAA
>JACFYI010003665.1:1348305-1367999 GCA_014898755.1 Handroanthus guayacan
ACTCTGCCAAAGAGAACATAACTCTTTATAAAATTATGACTGAACTTAGAAAAAAATATCTAAGCTGCCTACGTGCCCTAAAAGGGATCAAGTCATAACGTAGTTCAAACAGCAAACAATTTAATATAGGGGGGAGCCGTACACAGTTTATACTCATGCGGGCCAAGAGTATCTATTATTTAACCACTTGAGACAAAATGGGGTATTTAATATTTAACCACATAAATACCTTTAGTGGGATAAATAACAGTTTAACCACATACATTTATCTTTTGGTGGAATAAATAACAGTTTAACCACGTGTATTTATCTTTGGTGGGTGCCATTCACAGTTCATACTCATGCGGGCCAGGAGTGTACTTTTAGCTTCAAGCATAGTAGCGTTTCAAGAATTTCTCATTTATTGGGCCAATCCTTAACCCATCTTCAGCAACCAACTTGTATGCGCCATTTGTCTAAACTTTTTTAACGACATAAGGCCCATCCCACTTGGAAGTAAATTTGTTTCCAGTTCGATGGGTGATAATGATAGGCCTTCTTACAGCAAGTACCAAGTCACTGACTTGAAACGAGCGCGAGCGCACCCTCTTGTTAAATGCCCTAGAAAGTCGAGCTTGGTAGCATTCAAGCCTTTGTTGCGCTTCTAACCTTTTCTCATCAAGGGCTTCCAACTCTTCAAGGCGAAGGCGTGTATTTTCTTCTTCAGTGAGCCCTTCTTGTACGGCTATCCTCAGCGATGAAATTTGTTGCTCAAGAGGTACAACTGCTTCTACGCCATATACCAACGCATATGGAGTTACCTGAGTCGGAGTCTTGTAGGTGCTTCTGTACGCCCATAAGGCTTCTCCAATTCTTTCGTGCCAATCTATTTTCGACTTTGCTACTATTTTCTTCAACAAGTTGCACAAAGTCTTATTAAATGCTTCGGCAAGACCGTTTGCAGCAGCATAATACAAAATTTAATTACAAGACAAGAAAATGTATACAAATAAAAATCGGATTAAACTTGGTAAAAATGGGTAAAATCTCTATGCGATCCTCTGATTCTTCCTTCAAGACTTGAATTTGAGATTTGGATTTGGAACTTGAATTTTCGAAAGAGAATTAACGCCTTGATCTTCCTTGGCCACCGATTCTTCTTCCGATAACGTTAAATCGAGGGCTTCGTAGCTTGATCTCGAATCAAACGCCGAATTTTAATGAACTCCAGGACGAACGCCTTGAATTACGCCTGGAACACCGAAGAACACCTTGAAGCTGGCAGAGAGAATTTCTTGGGACTTCCTTCAATCCTTCTCTTAAATGACTTGTGTGTTCCTTTAGCTTTGAAGAAGACCCCTATTTATACTTGCAGGGACAGGAGTCTTTCCAAAAATTACCTGATGAGGTGGCACAGTCTGATTGGCCCTCCACGATTTGATTGGCATTTATTTTCTTAATCACCAGATGTGATTAGGATTACCAAAAATATCATAATTTATTTCCTTCTTTGTACAAGATTTGATTTTATGTGATTTGATTTGGATTTGATTGATATTCATTTCCTTAATCACAAAGATGTGATTAGGATTACCATAATTTCATAAGATTTTATTTGTAGACGACACTTGGCATCATTTGATTGGCCACTGGAATATCAATTAATTAACTATTTAATTCTAGGAATTAAATTTAATTAAATTCCTAAAATATAAATAGAAAATATAATTTGATATAATTTACACGTGGCATTATTTGATTGGCGCAAATTTAATTTGTCTACACACCTATAGAGATGTCTCCATATAGCTGAGTTTTTGGAAAAGCTTGTCATCTGCCGGTCGAACTCAAGCAATGCACATTAGGCAATTAAGAAACTAAATTTTCATATGCAGGCTGCGAGAGAGAAGAGATTACTTCAACTCAACAAGTTGGACGAATTTCGACTTCGGGCATATGAAAATGCCGAGATTTATAAGGATAAGATAAAGAAATGGCATGATAGGAAGATAGTGGAGTGTCATTTTTAGCCAAACAATATATGATGCTATTCAGTTCTCATCTTAAATTGTTCCCTGGGAAACTGAAATCATGCTGGTCTGGATTGTTTCACATTACTGAAGTTTTTTCCCATGGGTAGTGGAATCGAAAAATGAAAACTCCAAGAATCGATTTAAGGTGAATGCACCGAGAATCAAACATGATTGGGAAGGAGTCGTTGTTCGTCAACACACCTCAATCGCCTTGAACAAAGCCAATTGAAATGCCGAAAAGTCAAGCCAACAACTTTAAATCAAGCACCTCTTGGGAGGCAACCCAAGCTTTTATTCCTTTCTATTTTTATTCTGTTTAGTTTTATTTCATTTTCAAACTTATATCTTATACTTGTGCTCTAATCGTCACTTAGCTGAGGTCAAAGTATGCTTAATTTGATTAATTCACGTACAGGGATGAATGCGAGTGCGCTTAATAATGGGCGCAAACGTGCCCAAAAGAGAAAAATAGGGCCAAGCACATTGTCCTAGGTGCGACCTTGCCCAATAACGCGTGCAGACGCGCACAATGCAAAAGGAAAGGGCTGCATTCTGCACTGGGTACAACTGCACCCAGTTAGGTATGTGGACGCACGTAAAGGTATAAACTCATTATATTGGGAGCAACTACACCTAATATTCACCGCGATCGAACCCGTGCAATAGTCAGAAGGTAAAACGGGATCTATCCATACTTCATTTTCCCTCACCTTTCACTTTAAAATAAACCCCCTCCTTCTTGTCTCTCTATCCACCATCTTTCCATACCACTCTCCCCACTGCTGGTCGCCACCATCTCCTCCTCCAAAACATTACCATCTTCTCACCCGTATCCCCTTTCTCACAACCCTTTTACCAAAACTTTTCTTTTTTTAACTCAAACCCAATATTTTCACCTCTACCACCGCTGTCCGCGGCTCCTCGCCGCTATTTACACCGCCGGAATCTCTCCTTTTCCTAAATCTACACTTATTCTTGACATTGGTGACAGTCTCCTTATGTTTCTTTACGTTTTATCTTAAGTTTACAGGTCGTCCTCATATGTTGTTTTTTATCTGAGGCTAATGCACTTTATATATGATTGATGTGTGATAATGTCGATTTTAGGAGCTCTAGCTTGATTTGTTTTTAAGTTTTAGCTATCTTATATGCGCTAGTTAATTTGTGCATGCATGACTCGAATTTGCCATATTTTGTCATTTTCTAGCTTTACAAGTGGGTTGTGCCCCTTTTAATTGACTTCTCTGATGTGCCTATGTACTGCACACATGTTTTACCCACGTTTTCACTTTCTATTGTGTGGTCAAATAAAGGGGTTGTGTCCCTCTAGGGCTTTCATTTTGGTATTTAGGCCATGTCCCATATCTATGAGTTATTTGCTTTGGGTCGTGCCCAATTGTGCCCTAAAATTGCTTATTTGTTTTAAGGTTGTGCCCATTATTTTTATTGTTGGACTATGTTGCACTTGCCTTATTTATTAAATGTTTCATTTTGGGATCATGTGTCTTTGTGGTAATTGATTGCTATGTTGGTAGTTTTTGAATTGCTAACAGTATATCAAAACGAAGGCAGGGGTAAAGGTCCTTTTAAGCCATCTTATGATAATTGATGCTTCATCAGTAAAGAAGTGAAAGATTATCATAATGCCATCATATTAAAACGAAAACTGGTCAAAAAACGGGGTTTTAGCAGGGCATGAGGAAATCATGCATCAGTGACATGGGAAAGAGTTTATGGCGAAACCAGGGGTGGGGAACAAAGCTATGGTGAGAAAATTTATGCTAACCTCAAATTAACCTATTATCACCATAAATCGGTTGTCGTGAGGTATAGGGAGGTAGATTTTTCGTCCGAGGCCATCAACCATTTCTTTGGCACCTCGGCCATTTCTAATCCTAACGAGTATAATGAATTTGCCTAAAAGTCACCCTCTTTAGAGACCATTAGTAAGCATATCTGCACGAGTTCCATGGAATGGGTTTGGAGTGTTAACAATGAGCCCGTCGATATCACTCGATCCTTCTTGACTAACGAGACTTGGGATTGGCTGCGTTTTATTAACACTCGATTATATCCTTTATCCCATTCCTTGGAGGTCAATAAAGACTGAGCCGTCATCCTATATACCATTTTGTCTTATGTTTCCCTAGGTATTAGGCGTTATATCCACAATGTGATTAGGGAAAGAGCTCGGGGTGGGTTACCTGTTAGCTTCTACTTCCCAAACCTTATTACGGCCCTTTGTGAGTTAAAGAAGATGGTTAACCTATCGGCAGATGAGCTTATTCTGCCGAACACCACCATCAACTAGAAGAACCAAGCCCCATCTCCACTCCCTACTCAGCACCGTCAATGCCGTCGACGAGGCCTTAACATGGAGGAAAGAATGGCATGTCTCAAAGATGTAGTGCGACGATTGTAGTTAGAGCACCAATAGTGTTGGCCTGCCTTATATGACCACTTGCAAGTCCCGCAAGGTCGGTGTCCTCACTTTGCCCCAGTTGCCCTTGCTGAGCCTAACGAACTCGTCCTAGATGATATAGCAAATGACGAATGATGGGTCCATTTTATTTTTTCTTTATTTGTATCTTTTAAACACTTTGTGTAGCTGTGGCTTAATGTAATATTTTTTTATTTGCACTAGTGTTAAATGAATTTTTCTTTCAGGCCCATCACTAGTTTCGAGTTATGCTGTGGTGTGCCCTTTTGATTCATTTTTCATTTTCCTTTCTCTTTTACTTTTTGTACTTTGGGGACAAAGTAAAATTTAGGTTTGGGGGTGTTACATTGAATTTATGATTTTATTGCTAATCGTTATACTTACTCACATGCTTCGTAATGCTCATTTTGCATATTCAAAAAAAAATTCAAAATCCCACCTCACGTTTCAATAACGCTTATTCGTTTGCGTATCTTTTTCATTTTTTTTTTCATGTTGATGCTTTGAGTATGATTAGAGTTTTGGAATGGAATAACTTTAATCCCTCCTTCGCTATGCACCTATGATGTAACCTAGAATAAGCAACGATTTTAGGCATGCATTTCGTATGATTGTGGAATTTTCTTCTGAAAAACTCAATTTTGAACTTTTGCTTGCAAAACATTTGACATAAGGTTATTCTTGTTCAAAAACATGACTTAGGCAATCTTTGACTTAATTAGGTCTCCCTTTGGTTACAACTTGCATATTGTCCCTAAAAGGCCCATTTGAGCCGATCTAAGTTGATCTCTATCTTTTTAGCAAATTGAAAGCACGTTAAGATTGAAAAAATTATCTTTCTTACCCCTGCATTTAGTAGGACTATGTATCTTGATCTATTAGTTGAATAAATTGTGAAAAAGTTGTTGAAACTTCCAATAAGGCTTTTGAAAAACCATATTGACTAAGATTGATACCGCTGAGTAATAGGATTGATTTATCACAAATGTTTGCCCTTGCATCAAAAGGTTGGTTGATTTTCTAGTTAAACTGATTGAGTAACTGGATGCATTCATTACAAATGTTTGCTCTCGCATCAAAAGATCGGCCAACTATCAAAACAAGGCCAAGTGGAGATGAATTGATTGAAAGTTATGCCTCAAACAAAGTTTGAGAAATTCTTGATCAAACACTTCATTAGTGTTGTGGGTATATGCTCATAAAATCCAAAAAATTTCCAACCCACACCCTAAGCCTACCTTAAAAGTCCTATTGATTTTTGACCGAGTATGCTCTATTTTGATTGGGGTATAGGTGATATTCAAGAAAGACTATTTAGATTGAAATTTTTATTTTTATATGTACGTGTGTTTACAAAAGATGTAAGTTCTTGGAAATGTCAATCACACACTTACATAAGGGATTAACGTTGTGAAATTTCAGGACTTGAATTGTGTTCTAAGTCGAAAACATGTTGCATTTTACAATCTAGCCTGCATAAGTAGTGGAGAAATTTGATGTTATCTTGAAACATGCCCCTAAAGTCTTTTTCCCAATTTTTCCTTGTTTTTAATATATTGCTTGAGGGCGAGCAACAAATAGATTTGGGAGTGTGATAATTCCATAATTTCGCTATATTCGTATACAACTTAGTTATAGAATTATCCAATTTTTGTTATATTTTGGACTAACGAAGTGTTCAAGTGCAAAAAATATAGGAAAACTCATAAACGAGCACAAAAAAAAAAGAAAACAAAGAAGAAAAAACCCACTAACTTGGGGGCGATTGTGCCCAAGACTAAGCACGGACATGCCCAAGACTAAGCACGGATGCGCCCAAGGTAGAAAGAAAAATTTCAAAGATAAAGTTGACCAACCGTCTCCACAGTCGCGCGGAGGTCAATAGCCTAAAGTTCAGCCACGCATTACGCGTGACATCGCTAATTAGATCGTGCTAAGTATAGAAGCCAAAGTTTTTGTGTTGCGACTTGGGCGTGACTACGCCTATTTTTGTGCACGGACGTGCGCAAAACTAAGGCAAAAAGAAAAATTTAGATTTCTAGGCGTGAGTGAGCCCATATACCTCCACAGAAGCGCCAATATTTGAAGAAAAATTATTTAGCCACTATATTGGGCGCAAGTGCACCGAACTCTGACCACGGACGCACACAGCAAGTTAGAATTCAACATCAAAAAGGACTTCGACCAATCCTATTACCATCCGAACTTTCGATTTAAATCCAACTCTTAACTCTTAATCCCTATTGGACTCTAATGGACAATATTTGAAGAATTTCAAGGGAGATTGAAGACCTCTACTTCATCTCATGATTAGAGCATCATTTATAGGATTCGTTTTTATTTTCGGGGGATCATCTTGGAGAATTCCGAAGACTCGCTCAAGAGAAAGCATTTGAGATCATCATGTCTTCCGTATCTTAGTATTTTGTTTCTTATTTTCTTTTCCTGTTCAATGTTCATCATGAATATGAACTAAGTCCCTTTTTCTAGGATTATGTACAAATCGATTTTCATAGATTAACTCAGAGTTGATATTTTTCCTTTATTCATCGTTGATTTTTTATTACTTCTTTTATAATGGTGTTCATTTTAATTTGATTGTCCAGCCAACAGTCTAATTAAATTTTCTAAACTTTAAAGATTATCAGAAGAGATATTTAGAGTAGGTTATCGATACAAGAACATAAATTCGATTTATCTACATAGTTGAATAAATTGATTCGTGTGTAAGATATGAATATACTTGCATGCCTTAGGTAGCTTATTGAGTGATTTTTAATTAACTTCTAATTTTTGTAATTCATATAGGAATATATCGAATTAATTAATTAGGAGTTTTGACGACAAGTTACTCGAAAGGGCCTTGGAGGTGCTTTTGACTTATGGCTAGTAATCATAACCATTTGAGAAAATCTTGGGGAATATCGATATAATTGATTTATGTTAAAATGGGGCTACATAATTCTAAAGTCACTTAATCATTAAATTTCTTCTATAGCTTTTTGTAAAATTGCATTCTTAAAACTCTTTTAATAAAACTCCCTTTCTAAATATAAATTGGTTTAGTTCTTGTTAATCCTCACTCCTACAAATTTTAGTCGAATTTATACTGATTCCTTGTAGGAGCGATACTCATACTCACTCTTTATTACTTGTTCTAACACGTGCACTTGCGTACGGATTTTCACATAACAAGACTACCTCTTAGGTAGATTCTAATGATATCATGATTATATTATAGCTTTTCAGTAAGAGTTGTAAGGTTTCATGGTATACCTTAGAGGATTAGTAATCGCCTATCAAGAAGCCCCTAGTGATGAAAACACAACGACAAGACCGTCAAGACAACCTAGATTCCTCGATAATAACAGAGATATTATGCGAGAAATAAAGGAAAATAAGATAGTAAGGGAGGAACAATGAGAAGAAGAACTAGTGGAAGACCCAGAAGAGGAGGCAGAAAAGGATGTAAAAGAGGATCCGGAAGAGAAAAAACAAGCTAGGAATGACCAAGCAATGATAGATATAGAGTCAATAGAGTAAAGAAGGGATGAGAATATGGAGAATGTAATAGGAATAGGTTTAGGTCCAGATCCATAGCATGACATGGAACCCCGTGAGTTTAGTGACAAGGATAATGATAATGTAGCTTCATGTATAATTGTCGTGGGGGACTAATCAAGTAAATAAGTGTGTATATAGTATAAATATATGATGATGTGACCAATTTTATTATGGTCACGTAGGCAAGTAAAGTATCATGTGTGATGGGATGTAGAATATTGGTATCGTATATCAACCTTGGCCATTTTTGTGTACATAGGCAGGATGGTTGATCAAATCCAACCAAATTTTGAGATCCACGGTAAATGCTCTTTGTAGATCTAACGTACAGACGTTGTATATGTACTTTTGTATGAATATTAATCTACATCCACATTAATAAATATTCTAATATTTTATCTTTTCATTTGTAAATTCAAGTGATATATGATTGCATATGAAATAAGTTGTATATTGATATTATTTGAACTAGAATATAATTTACCCCTTAAAAAGGGGGCAATACCGAATGTATCTTATAAGAAGACCCCTTATATAGGAAATGACACCTCAAGAGGAATCTCAAACCTGCTCGCATGCTCATACAAGTAGGAGGGGACAACTTCTAGGTAGATGAACTAATGTTTCTGAGCAACAAAGAGAAAGGATTTCGAATCCACAAAAACTCTCAAATGAGAAGGTTAACCAAGCTCCTCCTCATATTCCATCCGAACATCTAGATAGTAGGGACAATGCTATCAAACAAATGGTTACAATGTGGCAGCAGTTCATGAAATTCTGTCAACAACAAAGCCAGGTAGGGAGTTGCCGAAGTCATAAGGAAGAAGTTGTCGAAGATAAAGCTTTGGAAAGAGTTCTCAAATTTCACACACCAAAATTTATAGGTAAACCAAATGATCAAAAAGCTGAAGCTTGGATAGGTGAAATCGAAAAGATATTTTGAGTCCCTAGTTACTCGGATCATCAGAAAATTAAATATGCCACGTTTCTCCATGTGCTAGCTAGTTAAAGCAGAACATCTAAGACCATCAAGAAAATTACAAACCTCCCGATACCTGATTGGAAATGGGAACAAATAACAATGAATTTTGTGATTAGCCTACCTAAAATACAAAGAGGACACGATGGTATGAATTGTTGGCCATGATGAATTAGAGTGCTGGAAGAAATCAAATGGATGTATGAGATGTGGTAGCAATCAACTTCAGATAAAAGACTTTCTGAAACGTAGAAATCTTAACACAAATGCTTCTGGGAATAAAGGTAAACAACCAATAGAGCTAAGTAGGAAACCTAAAGTTCACGTGCTTATGCGTTCACTAGCAATGACAATTTCGATCCAAACGATGTGGTGAAAGGTATGATTTCTATACATAATTTAAATGGAAAGGTTTTATATGACTCTGGGGCCACTCATTCTTTGTGTCAACTAATTTTGCTTCGAAAATGAATTTACAATCTGAACACACGCCATATCAATTTAAGATATACGCACCGATGGGCAATTACTTAACCATGGACATAATGTATAGAGCTTGTCCTGTAAATATTGAAGGAAAATAATACTTAGAGAATTTGGCTGAACTACCCATCCAGGGTTATGATGTCATTTTGGGGATGGATTGGTTATACCATCATTAGGCTTGAGTGGATTGTTTCTCCAACAAGATTGAGTTAGGGAAAAAACTTTGATAGGGTCAAGCTTAAATGATGAACTTTCCCCAATACCTATTATATTCGCTCTAGAGTGCAAGAAAATCCTTAGGGAAGGAGGGCAAGGATTTTTGGCATTCTTCATAAACAAGTCTCAAGATAAACTGAATTAGAGGAAGTGGTGATAGTGAATGAATTTCTGGAAGTATTCACAGAAGAGTTTGAGTCATTGCCCCCGATAGTGAGATAGAGTTTATAATTGAAACAATTCTAGAGGCGTAACCATTTTCTAAAACCCCATATCGAATGGCACCTGCTGAACTAAGAGAACTGGAGAAACATTGCAAGAGTTGTTTGAAAAGAAATTTATACGGCGTAGTATTTCTCCTTGGGGTGCTTTAGTGCTCTTTGTTAAAAAAATAAAGATGGAACTTTACAAATGTGTATCGACTACCAGGAACTTAATAAGGTAATTGCAAAAAACAAATACCCTCTACCACACATATATGAATTATTTGATTTATCGCAAAGGTTTAGGGTATATTCAAAATTAGATTTAAGGCAAGGCTATTATCAACTGAAGATTCAGGAAGAAGGCATACTTAAGACCACATTTAATTCTCGATATGGTCATGATGAATTTGTAGTTATGCATTTTGGACTGGAAAACGCAGCCGTGGCATTTATGGACATGATGCACCAAATCTTTCAGCCATACTTGGATCAATTTGTAGTGATCTTCATTCATGATATTCTCATATTCTCAAAATTAGAAGAAGAACATAAGATACATTTGCGAATGGTACTGTAGGCTCTCAGGGAAAAATAAATTATATGCTAAGTTTATTGAGTGTGAGCTTTGGTTGGAAAAGGTAATGTTCTTAGAGCACATAATATCACATAAAGGGATTGAAGTGGATCCTTCCAAAATTAAAGCTATAATGCATTGGACACAAGGGGGAAATGCGACCGAATTTCAAAGCTTCTTGGGACTTGCTAGTTTTTATAGAAGATTTTTTAAAGATTTTTCTCAAATAGCCGACCCATTAACTGAATTGACTAAAAAAAATCAACAGTTCATATGGGATGGGAGATGTGAAGAGAGTTTCAAGGAATTGAAAAAGAAATTGACATCAGCACTAATTCTAACTCTTCCTAATGGATTGGAAGGATTTGTTGTCTATATTGATGCTTCTAAAGAAAGGCATAGATGCGTACTAATGCCAAATGGACGAGTGATTGCGTACACATCAAGAAAACTCAAACTCCACAAGCAAAGCTATCCGACATATCTACCGTCGTGTTTGCCTTGATAAAGTAGCGACACTATCCATATGGCGCAACATTTGAGACATTTATGGACTATAGAAGTTTGAAATATTTATTTACTCAAAAGGAATTGAACATAAAGCAACATAGATAGATGAAATTTCTTGAAGAGCTTTGAGTATAAAAGAAAAGATTACTCACTTACAAGGAATTGAAATGGCTGAAGGACAACTGAGGATTCATCAAGATATTGTAGAGATGAAATTACGGTTTGGGTATTCAGATCAATAATGCAACTTGAGATATGTATTAAAATTTGAAATGCCCAGCAAGAAGATGAATGGATTACGAAATAATAGAAGCTTTCATTGATGAGTGCGAATTCCGATTTAATGTTGATGAAGAAGGAACGTTATGGTTCAAATAGCGAATATGTATCCTAATAAAATTAAGAACAAGGTATTAGAAGAAGCACATAGGGCCCGCTATACAGTACATCCTGGGGGTGCGAAAATGTATAGGGATTTGAAGCGAAAATTTTGGTGGAAAAATATAAAGAAAGACATAGCAGATCATGTACAAAAATGTTTGACGTGCCGACTAGTTAAAGCAAAACATCAAAGACCATTACGAAAATTATAACCCTCTCGATACCTGATTGGAAATGGGACTAAATAACAATGGATTTTGTGATTGGTGTACCCAAAATACGGGAGGACATGATGGTATATTGTTGATGATCGACCGTTTGACAAAATCAGCAAATTTCCTACCCATAAGGTCTCACTACAATGTGGAAAAACTAGTAGATTTATATATCAAGGAAATAATTCAGCTACATGAAATTCCAGCCAGTATAGTTTCAAATTGTGACCCAAAATTTACTTCAAGGATATGGAAAAGTGTACAAGAGCATTTAGGAATTAAGTTACATTTTAGTTCGGCTACTCATCCATAGACAGATGGACAATCTGAAAGAACTATTAGGATATTGGAAGATATGTTACAGGCATGTGTTATGGACTTTGGAGGCAGCTGTGATAAACATCTTCCGCTCATAATATTTGCTTATAATAATAGCTATCAAGCTACTATACAAATGACACCTTATGAAGCTCTTTACGGGCGGAAATACCAATCGCTATTACATTAGGATTTAGATGAAAGGAAGAGTATTGGAATGATAGGTATAGAAGTTTAAAACCTGAACTTATTCAGGATGCTATAAACAAGGTTCAATTGATAAAACAAGGAATGAAATCTACACAAGATCGACAAAAGAGTTATGCTGATAAACAACATAAGGACTTAGAATTTGAAATGAGAGACAAGGTTTTTCTCAAAGTATCAGCAAGGAAAGGATTCAAAAGAATTCGAAAAGGAGGAAATTTAGCCGAAGATATGTAAGGCCATTTGAGATTAGCGAAAAAATTGGACTAATGGCCTCCAAGTTAATTCTGCCTCCACATATCACAAGGATTCATAACGTGTTCCATGTCTCTCAACTACAAAAGTACTATCCAGATGAATATCATGTATTTTCAATTGAGTCACTTCTGCTTGAAAGTGATCCCTTGTACAAAGAACGTTTGATTTGCATATTAGATCAAAAATTCCAAGAGCCTAGAAACAAGATAATTTCCCAAGTGAAATTTTTATAGAGAAACCATAACGTGGAATAAGCAACTTGAGAATGAAAGGAAGATATTCATCAAATTACCCTGAGCTTTTTCAAACTTTAGGTAAAAATTTGGGGACCAGATTTCTTTAAAAGGGGGAGATTTGTAACGCCCCTTCTGATCTGGAACATTATGGGATAAAATAGTAAATATGTAATATGAACAAATAAATGTGAGGCTTAATAAATTTAGATTTAATTTAGACTTCACTAACTTAATTATGAACTTTTTTTCATTGATAGAGGTTTATATGTATGTAACTTAAATTCCTACAAGCTGAAATTTTATATAAATAGAGGTTATTAGCCTTAAATCCAAAATATGGGGGGTCAAAGTATAAGAAACTAAAAACTTTGGAGAATAAAATAAATTATGGGGCAAATTTGAGTTGGTGGAAGAAACTTTGGAAGATAATTGAAGGCGGTGGAAAAGTTTCAGGGCCTAGTTAAAATTCTAGATAATGCTTTGTATATATTGAAACTCTCCCTTATTTTCTTCTAATTCTCAAAAAAGAACCCAATCATCTTCATCTATGTACCTCCTATTTATATTAGGATCACAGATCTATAATCCTTGCAACATGGGAAACATTTTGGTGTAAGAATTATCAAATTTGTTCGGAGAAAACCAAAAAAAAAAAATAGAGAGGAAGAGGGCGACGGCGGTGGCCCTCGAGTTAAGACCTCCGACGATACTTTCTTATCGTGAATGGTGAAAGTAAAGGATAGGCGTAAATTAAAACAAAAACGCAACGAAATTAACATTCATTAACATAAATCAAAACCTAAGTCTTTCAAGGATCCTCATATGAGCATAGAATTTAGATCTAAGGAGAGAAGATCAACTTTGATCCAAAGAAATGCAAGCTTGCCTGAACACTTTCTTGTGTACCGAAACGTCAATCTCTCCACTTGATCAACTTTTGATCCACTTCAAGCCTGATTAATCCAATCCAAAACTTGATCAAATCTTCAAAGAACCTCTCCAAATCTTAAAATAACTAAAAAGATCAAGTGGCTGAAACTTTTTCTTCTCTCAAGTGTGATGACCGTGAGCTCTTTCTTGGAGGATTAACTTTTGATTCATCCAAAACAATGTGGATTCACACCTCTATCGTTGATCCACTCTTCCTTTTTAGATTGCCACTTTAGATCTTTGGCTAGAAGAGAGATTTAAGTATGAATCTATGGAGAGAATGAGAAAGAAGATGAGAGATTGGAGGGATTTTTTCAAGCTAATAAATGCAGTTGTAATGCATCTACATGTGGCTGTTTTTTGGGAGTGTGAGGAGAATATTTAAAGTATGATCCATGCCAACTTGAATGCTTAGTTGGCAAGATATTTTGGAGGGAAGAATCTAGATTCTTCTCTTCAAATATCATTGGTCCACTTGGCATCCAAGTTGAACATATCCATGTAGCATTTTAATTAACAATTAATTAAAGTGTCACATAGTCTCCAACTTGAATTAAACACTAATTAAAATTTCCTTCTAATTTAAATCTCCTTTTTTTTAATCAATTAATTCAACTATTGAAATTAATTAAATTAAATTAACAATTAATTTAATAAGAATAATTTGAATCTTCAAATTAATCTATCCAAAAAGACACATTTTGACTTTGATCAAACATTTTGACTTTTAGTCCAAATTCCTCTTCTTTTGCCTAAATCTAATTTAGGTGATTTTCTGTAATCTAATTAGAGAATCTCCTTTAAATTCATACCGTGACTTAATTGAGGAAGGCGTGTGACTCATTAGGTTTATCAATTAATTAGACATGGACTCGTAACTTTTACAATTTACGATTAATTAAATACTTTAATTAATCACTCATAGAATTAATTCTTATTAATTTTAGAGTACCCAATCTCTATAGTCGATACTAACTACAAGCCTATGGAGCTTAATTTATTGGTGAATTAATTATAGTGCGAACCTCACCTACTTACGCATACCATGCAAATACGATCCCCCATTTTCCATCTCCTGATACGGCCAGGGTTAAGATATTTTTGGCGTCCCTAATAGCCCAATAACTATGTATATATTCTTAATGATCAATTCATTTTTGTTCTCGAGTTTGGAAAGTCCCTTCAAAATCAACACATTACCTTGCATAAGAATTTTCGTGAATCAAGTCATCATAGAAAATATAGGAGATGTTCTCTTTCATCAAGACGAGAAAACAAATCCTTTTTTGGAACTCACAAATCTTTATGCGTAGATATCTTGCACCCAACAAGCATATCATGCAACCAACTCAAAAGTAGTCGAGACACATATCAAATAACAAGAACATACCATAAAGTTACCATGGTCCTCAAGTCTAAAGACTAATAATATGTATGATCGTAAGATAGAGAATATTCCATCACCAAATGTCACTACGGCTATTTCATGGATTTCTCCATATCAGGTCTTCAGTGAACTTGTTATCTAACAAGCACCTACTAACATGCACCGACTTCTACTACACCAATTGCCCATGAAACAAGACAATAACTCAACTCTTTGAATTATGCATAGTTAGTGCAAGTCTATCCAAATCTAAGATATCCTTGTGCTAAAAACTCTATGACTTGAAAAATTTGAGATCAAGACATCTAGAGACCAATTTTATGATTACCATCATATGCGAGCCTAACCTCATAGACTTATTAATTTAGAGGGCTTCTTCCATATTCATTATTGATGAGACAATATTAGATAATATGAAAAAGATAGCCATTTTATTTATATTGAAAAAATAAGATTGTTTATACAAGAGTAATTTTACAAGCAAAATCTAATTGGCTAGAGATACTACTCTAATAAATGGATGGTTTGAGATCGGAGGAAGGTGGGTAAACAATATACGGAGTTAATTTTGGGATTCGCTACGTGGTAGCCAGAGTTCTTAAGGTCGTGGTGTACAACGGCGATAAAGACTTTAAAACTTTGATTATGGGCGGTATAGGTGGCGGATTGAAAAGATTATTTTGGGGATCTTCTTTCTCGAGTTGAGGCAAGCTTTCCACTGGTGGTGGCCATATTTTTAGCGGCGGATGGCGAACGGCAGCGCTTGGCAGCTGTGATAGTGGCAAGGGTATGCTAAACCTAATTTCCTGCTGGGCTTCAAATGAAACTAAATTAATTGTTGGCCCATTTGGGTAAAATCATGCATTCGATTAAGTTAGCCCAATTAGCTTGATAATATGAAGTGCTTAGTTTATGTTATGGACTTAATGACAAATTCTTATTAGACCCCAACCAAGTATGTGGTTTATAATAATAATGATGATAATGATAATGATGATGATGATGATAATAGTAATAGTAGTACTAACAATAATAACAACAACAATAACTATAACAGCCAGGATTTTTTTATAATCATTTTAATTTTAAAGCCAACTCGTAACATAGTCCATTTAATTTTCGATTTAGCCTAGTTGCATGTCTTAGAATTTAAATTTTGAACTAAATTAAGTATTTGAAATAGATTGAGCATATAATTAAATTTTGAAATATATTTTGAAATTCTAAAATTTCCAAGGTCTACATGTGAATATAGGCAATGAAACCAATGGTCAGAGCATATTTCATAGATTTTTGTAATAGAAACGAGTAGCCTCGATATGTTATGTGTAATTGTGAAGTTCTATATATGTGTGATAATCTTAGGTTTGAATTGTGAGCCTAGAACCTCGGGATATATATTTCATATTGAAAATTTTCCATAGTTGAGTAGTGTTCAGACTCGAGGTTGATGAACCCGGGTCAAGGCGCTACAAAGGCTCTGATTCGAAATTACATCTCTATTATTTTGATTATTGCCTTTGCCGTAAAACCTAAATTATGATTATTTGTTACAAAACGAAGATCTCGTTATCCCTAAAAACTTAAGGTTGGAACACCCTTGAAAATCTTATGATGTTTTACTGGAAAAGTATTTGATTTTAAGCCTAAATATTTGTCTTGAGAATTTTTACTGTCTTAAAAAAATATTCAATCGAAAATCCAAAGAATTGTGTTTATCATGTTACAAAAATAAAGGGATCTACGACCGAGAGCTTAAATAGGGAAAGCATCAAACCCATTCAGATCATGTTATCGAATTGTGATGGTTATATTTGATATATAATGGGGAATTTATCCCCTTTTGATTGTAACTTTATATGAATGGATTTTTGTTATATGATTTGATTGGCAAACCCTTATTATTATGTCACCCTTGGAGATGCCCTTCAGAAGTTTTGGGCTGGGACTTCTTGGCAAGACAATTGGACGGTATCGGGCCGACAGTGGCTAGTTTATTGAGAAAGGTGGGAAACACAAACCCATTGCTTTCAGCTTGCTGTTATGCAAATTGATTGATGTTCGATTCATAAATCATGTTGTCATTGAAATCTATCCGTTTATTGCTTTTGAGTTCTCACTAAGTCATTCGGACTTACTTAAATTTTCATTTCCTTCTTCCACCCTATGTGCAGGGTAAGAACAGTTAACAGTATATAAATATATGAATTAAGTACCACCAAATCCAAACATACTCATTGTACCCGATGAATTTAGGGCAACACTATGCCATACAATTACCTAAATAAATATTGTTTAAATGGAATATATTGTAGCAAAACTATAATATTTAAATATGATAGAAATAGGATTTTGAGATAATTATAGGCATCACTCATAATTCCCAACTACTTGGCAATGGGAAGAATTTGACTACTCACATAATCCATTAAGCCAAATATTTAGATCATTGACTTAAGAATGATAATTTAATATAAGATTTCAATTATGTCAGAATATTAATTGTAATATCCGATTTGATTGATTTAGCTACTGAAACGCGTTTCCCAGACCCAAGATCATTAGGTGAGGTTTATGTCTAAAATTCTAGAAATTTATGGTGGATGAGGGATATATATAAATATATTCTGTTGATAATATCTATTTGCGTTGGCTTGTTGAAAAATTTTATATAAATCAGATATGCACAATAGTCATGTTTCTATAAAGGCACGAACTTGGTAACCTCTAACTTCATGTGAAACTCTGAATTTCATAAGATTTAATTGAGTCTATGATCGGTCTGGAACATTATCTTGTTTTAAAATTTCATTTTACAGTATTGTTCCCTACTTGATTTAATTACGTGTTGTCATTTCTGGATTGACTACCAAGAGAACATGATTTATTCAAATTGAAACTGTTGGGAATGCTTGACCTGTTTGCCACTCTTAGAAATGCCCTTGGGAGGTTTGGGCCCCGGGACAAGTATGGCAAGACGATCGAGCAGCATTAGGCCGATGGTGGCTAGTCTACCAACTAGTACCCCTTTTTAATTCAATCTCAAGGGAAGTTGAAACTAATTGTGTGGTTGAGCTGGATCGGCATGCAATCAGTCATGTCACCTGCCTGTCCTGTCCAGGTAGGCCAGTCAGAATTTGGAGGAATAAGGAATATATATTATCTGTATCTTGGGAAGAAAGAAGGACAGAGGTTATCCCATAAATGTTTCAAAATTTTCAATATAAAGTAATTTACACATTGTTTTCTTTTAAAAGAAAAGAGCGAGGTGATTTATAAAACCTTGTTTAGTACAATGTACTAACAAAATACTATGACAATCCTGTTTTGAGCTGAAAATTTTGCACCTCACTAAGTCATTAAGACTTATCTCTTCTTTTCTCCTTTCTTCATCCAGATTAAAAGACATTGCCAATGGGAGACTCTATAATGACATGCAAAGAAGTCCTGTGTTTTGTTAGCTTGTAAATGATGTGAATTAGTGACTGTAATCTTGGAATTATGCTTGTGATCTATTTTGGAAAAATGTAAATAAGTTTTGAGCTCAGGCTATTGTAATATGAATCGTTATGAAATGTTTTGGAGAAATGGATGGTACTTGGATCGTGAGATGATACTTTACTAGAGTGTTATAGGCTCGGTTCTAAGCTCTCCCTATATATAGTTTTGATATAACTATGCAAAGGTACAATACTGACGACAAGTTATAACATTTATTCTATAAGATACCACTTGAGATGACTTAGCTAAAAGTCACACTTTAAGAAAACACACAACTCTATAAATAAAAGATCTATGCTAAAATACGTATCAGTGTCTTTATCAACTTATTCACTTTAGCTTCAATTTTTGCATTCACCTCTCAATGAATTTTGGTAATTGAATATTCTTTTATCACACTTTATGTTTATTGAGCTAAAATTAGCTAATTTAATGGGTTTCACAACCCAAAATTCTCACAGAATAGTGGCATGTTTTGGAAATACAGATAGTATCCAACTCTTGAAATAAGACCATTAACTGCATTCTATATTTTACCTTCTACACTCTCATATCCAAATTCTTTTATTATAAATGACTTAATTACCTATTTATTTTATACTATATTATTAAACTTTTCATGCATGAACAAATTACTCTTTTTTTAATTTCAACGCTCCTATTATGTATACAACAGTTTTGAGTTTTCAAATTTACCAAGGACAAACTTTTGAATTATTTCCCATATAATTGTTATGGATTAATTTGTCAAATAACTAGCTGCTAATATAATTTAAATTTTTAAGCTTATAATCTTTCCTAAAGAGATTAAGATATTTGAATATTTTCCGAATGATGTCTAGGAACCCAAATACAAATTGCCTAAAGAAGGTGTATTCATAATAATCAAACTAACAATTTAATGGATCAATAACGTTATATGCAAAAATTTTCTATTGAATTAATTGATTATATTGGATTAACATTATTGATATTTTATCAATTTTTAGTTTGGTAGATCAATTAATTAAATTTGGAAAATTATTTATATATATATAGCTAAATGATGAAATTATAACAATATTTTTTATTTATCATTTTAGGATTTTGAGTCAAGAATATACTGTAAACGTAATTAAGAGTTTTAGGATGAAAAAAAGATGTCCATGAAAATATCTAGAATCATAATATAACATAAATTAGAACAATAAAGTCATTTACAATTAAAAAAATCAAGCATGAAGTGTAGTAATCAATATCAATTTATCTCTGGGCTAAATGCATATAACCCCTAG
>JACFYI010003665.1:1392452-1445104 GCA_014898755.1 Handroanthus guayacan
TAAGTCCATGTTTGGTTGTTCTTTGATGATTAATCACGAAGGCAAGGTTTTCTTCCTATGTTTCTATTGGTTTTCTGATGGTTTGGTACAAGCTGACTGCTATTATTTTACTAATTATTTGATTGCTTTCTGTGTTTGATTTGGTTTGACAAGATTGTTTTGTTAAATTAGTAAGTTGTTGGTATTTAGTTTGTAGCTTTTGTTGTTTCTTTATTGTCTAATTCGATTGCTATATTGGAAAATAGAGTTCATGGATTCAAAGATGACTTTAGATAAGAGCCATACAAGAAAATCTGAGGAAGTTGTGTTTTTCTTTCCTGTCCTTTTGTTTTCAGAAAGGGGGGTAAAGGTCGGAGAATTTTATGTGCATACGTGATAAATTTTGACTTAACGAAAATGACTGCGAAGAATGCCCTTTCATCGATCCCTTTTGGTAGATTAAGTTGATTTTACTTTTGGTTCTTACTTTGTTGTGATTAAAAGCTTTTACGAGTTATTGCAAGTTTTTTACAATCTTTATACACAAATAAGCTCCTTTTTGTGAGGGTCTACTAATCAGCTTTTAGCTGAAGAAAAGAGGCTAAAAAATTGTAAAAAGAATATTAAAGAACAAGCAGTGTTAATTCTTTTGGGACTTCTGTCATATGCTTTGCGTCCCACCTTCTGATTTTGTGTGCATCAGCAATAGACTGGAGACGCTCTTTATATCAAGTAGTAGTATGCTCACTTTGTTTTGTCATGATGCAGCTGAAGAACTAACATTACGTGATAATGCTAGTCTAAGGCAGAAAGCACTTCTGCCTATGGTATGGCATGAATATGCATCCTGTTACTAACTTTTAAAATCGTCATTCATGATTCATCGATATCAATGGTTATGACATGCAGTTGATTTCACACTAGAATCATTGAAGCCATTGCGGGTGAAGCAGAGATATGCTTCTTGGGATCAGCAGTACAATGGCTAGTACATGAGTTGTATTGCTTCTCTTACTGATATATTTACCAAGCTAGCAAATAGTCAAATTTAATTCCAAGTCCCAACAAGTTTCTAATTTGCTAAGACACCCTCCTCTCCTTCTATAAATAAGCATGGCCTTGCAATTGAAAAACTTTACACTTGCATCTTCATACACAAACTCTTGCACTTAATATTTCTTTCCATATACAACTATATCTACATTTTGCTATGGAAAGAAAACCACTTCTATTTACAACCACATCTTCTATTTGCAAAAAGGGGGAGATCTGGGACTTTTACACTCTCATTAGACCCTTGATCGAGTAAGTGAATTGATAAGTTGTTGACTACATTTTTTTTTTCTAAACATAGGGAAATGATAAAAGTGGTTTAACTTACATATGATCTTCACTCTTTTAGGTGATAGATTGGAGGTTAGTGGAACTACAATCCCAATATCAAACTAAGAACTAAGATGTAAGTTTATGGCTTTCCTTACACTTCCATTTATTTGTCATGCTCCATTGGTTGATGAGTTATGTTCCCTTATTTGAATGTAAAATGAGTTTATTTGTGATGTGTGTTGATTTCTTATGATCATGAGCTCATAAACTTTTTGTGATTGAACTATGGAACTTTGAACTTCCTTGGAACCTATCATTTGACCCTTGCAAGGATTTGGACCATGGACATGAAGGGAAAACTGTACAAAACTTAAAAATCGATTTAATGAACTTTAAGAAACAGATCTCATAAAAACTTGTGGCTTGGATTTCAGAGAAAAATGTTTCAAAAGAGCTACTAGAAAATCAATTTAACATGTAGAAAAAAAAAAACTTGTGAAGCTAAGCACCCCAGTGTCCAAGGTCAGTGGCCTCGGCCACTGTTGGGATCTCAAGCTCCTATTTGAGCACCCCAGCATCCATTTGAGTGCTTAAGCGCTCAAACCCGAAGCGAAAAATACTATTTCGGCTCTCGAGCGCCCATTCTAATTTTAAAATCCTTACGTTTGAACTCTGTTTTTCAAATCCAAGTCCTTATAACACCTTTATCAAACATTTTATGACATTAAAACAAGTTTTTCTAAGTCCGATGTCCAATCCAATCCGTTCTCGAATCCGTTCGGTATGTGATTATGAAATCCAATTCGGATTTATATGTTTGAATGTTTTGACCGTTCTAAACCTATGTACATGTATGTTGAGTCCTGAGTAATTTTCAGGTGGATTTAGATTATGCGATATCGGATTGTCAATTTGGACCCTGGAAATTTCTGTCCGTTGAATAGCCCGGAGGAGTCCTGGAGTTAAGATTCCAAATGGCTATTTAGAGGCACACGGTCGACCCTGCTTCAAAGTTCATTTGTACTGCTTGAGTAAGCAAATTTGGAGGGATAAAATATATATATCTATGTTTTGTTGAAGTTATAAGAGTGACAGACCCACCAAACATTAGTTTCAGCGATGTATATTTGATTAATATGAATGTGATATTAATTTTAGCTATTTGTTTCGCACGATTGTCTTTACTATTTCAATTTGCTACAAATCACATTCATGGTTTGATTTTTGCTATGATCACTTGTTGATTTCTTACTTCCTTTATTATATCCTCTGTCTCCCCTATGCCATAAACTTGCTGGGTCAGCGGATTCATGATTTCAAAATTTACCAGGTAGGTAATTAATTTGGATGATTGGAAGATTGGGAAGAAACTTTTGTTAAGCACCTTGTATTTTGTGTGGTGTACATATTGATGTAGTTGGTTAAGTTGAACTTGTATCTAGGCATAAGTATGGTTAGTTTGTATGGTAGATCTTATGATGTAATTTTGAAAAAATTTGACTTGTAAATTATGGATGATATGCGTTTGGATTTTTAAGTATGAATGATTTTCTATTTTATGATTTTAGTTAGTTTTCGTTCGCGAGTAGCATCCCAAATGTAGAGGCGGTCTCTCTAGTACTCCGGGGCGTTACAAATCATGTATGGATTTTTATTGAACAAAATATATTGTAAATATAAACGTATATGATATAAATATTGCATAATAACCATATATATAATCGTTGAAAATCTTAAATTGTCATGTACGATTCTGATTTGATCACATCAAAATTCATTCATAATGGTATCCAACCCAGAATAAATATTTAATGACTAAGATAGGATTACAAAATTTTGTTGTTTATTTTTTTTATTTCACTCAATTTATTATAAAAATTTCAATTATTCGATTGTTATAAATGATAAAAGAATATACTTGCATACCATGAAATTTATATTGATAAGCTAATTAAACCGGATAAATCATATCATTTAAGAATCAGTTTGTCAAAATTTTGATCCGAAGTCAAGAAAGATAAATTTTGACCCGGTTATATGTGGACTTTCATCCATTTTTTAAATAAGTTTAATTTATTTAGCGAAAGAAAAAGTCTTAAAAAAAAAGAAACTAAAAAAGGAAAAAAAAAAAAAAAAAGAAGTTCAATGGCACTTTGTTTATTGGGGCGGTATTAAAAAAAAAAAAAAGAAAAAAAGAAAAAAAAGGGAAAAGTAAAAAAGGGGCCAACTAATATAGTTTTGTTTAATGAGCCTGTATGAAAATGTCAAAGTTTGATTGGTTTGGTACAATGCACCCTTTGTATGAAATATAAGAGTAAATTGCACTTTACTCCCCAACCTATAGGGTCTTTTGTACTTTGCTCCTTATTTTTTGTGAATGTGCACTTTGCCCCCCAACGTTTGAAAAATGTGCACTTTGCCCCATTTAACGGATTCCGTTAGAATATTCGGGGGATATTTCGTTTAATCATGAAGGGGTCAACAGTAGAAAAACGGAATATCCCTCAAATATTCTAACGTAATCCGTTAAATGGAGCAAAGTGTATATTTTTCAAACGTTGGGGGGCAAAGTGCACATTCGCAAAAAATAGGGAGCAAAGTGCAAAAGACCCTATAGGTTGGGGGCAAAGTGCAATTTACTCTAAATATAATCCCAAATTTAATTTATTTTGCATTTAACAATTACAATGTATGTTTGTACTAAATAAACCTCATAAAAAGTATGTTTCACCATAGACTACTCCACATAATGTTACGATAGTTTCGGGTGATGGGGTTCAAAGAACCCATCATTGATGAAAAGATTTTAGCTGTTGTTCTAAATGCATTTTCTGCGCTTCAATCCTTGAAGCAGGGTAGAAGTCCATGGATTTTTTCTTCGATGTAGGTTTGGCGAGAAGACATCATCGGTGAGACACTAGTGAATATGTACCGTGGTTATGTAAGTTCAACAAGGATTGTTTTCACACGATGCCCTCTAAAGGTCACGTTTCGTGATCCTCAATTATGCCAATTGATTGTGTGTTTAAATTGAAGTGGGCTTATCGTTCCTTAGTGGAATTGTGAGAGTTGAGGGAAATGTTTTTTAGAGAGAGAATTTTTTTGTCATTGTCAAGTTATAATGAAAAAAGTACAAATGTTCGAATGCACTGAATTCAGAAAATACTACACTGCGAATAGCACCACTCCCGTATTTATATTCGCATATTTTAGTTTTGAAAATATACAAATTTAAATATAATGTTTCATACACGTATGAATGCTTTAATGCAATATTATGGCTTATATAAGAATACTTATCTATCTATCTATCTTTGATATATCCACCTATAACACCCTGAAATTTTAGTTATTACATTGCTAATAAATTTACCTAAACATGATTTTAACTTTAATTTTTCAATTTAATATTTCATATATATATGTAGGTGATTATTTCTTGTTCAATATCGTATACCAACAAATCGATAAGTGCTATTGTGTAATAAAATACTAATATGTTTATATATATGTATATACATCATTATTTTTTATCGCACACACCCGAGTTATATGATTATGAGTTGTAGATAAGTATATATATATGTGTGTGTGTATATATTTTCTTGCAAGAATTAAGCGATAAGGAGCCTACCTAAAAGCTTAGCATGAGGGAATATTATCACTAGACTAGAACCTAGATAAATTAGTAGACCATCAAGTCGGCTCGCCCTGTCTCTTCCCCTCCAACCACCGGCCACCACCACCTTCCACACTCCTATCATTTTTGTTTGTCTTCTCTATTTTTCCAACATTACACCCCCAACCCTCAAACTTCTCTGATCACCATTAAACTTATTCAAACATTCCCCATCATTGTAACGACCCAAACCTAGAGCATCCATTCCTAGGCCAAGAAGTTGCCGGGAAAAGGAATTTTTAAAATTAAATCCTCAAAACATGATGCAACAGAGTGCTAGTCAACCCATGATCAATTGCATATTCATATCCAAGCCACACAACCCTAGCAATCCATAAGATTCCATACATTACAAGCAATATCGTCTCGATAAATTATATGTTTGTGGATACACAAGGACACTACTAATCAGTGTAAATTCCAATTCCTTGCCAAATTGTTTCCAAACTTAGGGGGTTTCTAACTAAAATCTCAACGTACAATTCATTAACAACCTTAAAAACATATACTCGTGATAATTCTTTACAACTCTATACCAAAACGATTCTTCCTCATGGTTACAATATTTCATCCATTACACATTTACAAAAGTTCATACATGGATAACAAGCAATCTAAGGTTTCCAAGCTGGGCAGTATTCTAGAAAGTTAACTACCTACATATATTAAAATTTAAAATGTAAGTCTGAATAACTTAGTAAGGAGTTATGGCTAGAAACATGATGGTAAGGTAAATGATTGTTATGGACGAAAGGATGAGTTAAACAGAAAATTTCAGAAGCCTAATAATCAAGAGATGATTCAAACAGTAAGTTCAAAAGGTCTAATGATTAGGAAATCATTCAAACATTAGGTTTAGGAGACCCAAAATTACGCATAAAAATAATTATGGCAGAACTAGTATTTGATGGATCAGTTATCCTTATCACTCCCAGACATATACACATATTAATCAAATCAAATTGATTCAAATCTTTATCTCTCTAGTCTCTCCCTTGAGTGGCTGCTAAAGAAGAGAGTAACAATAAAGTTAATCAGCACGGTCGACCACGTGCCTCGTACTAGTTTCCTAAAAAACCTACCTTTAAGCAATCGTGGAATTATCTAACATCTGGAAAGTCCTCCAAGGGACCAACTACGGTCCAATACTGCCCAGTTGTCCCTCCTGAAACTTCCCCAGGTCTAACAATACAATCAATCAATAGGTTTTTAATCACAAATTGTCCAATTCAAATCATTTTGTAGCTTTAGACCAATATCGAACAAAAACAAATCCATCCATTGGATAGTACACAATGAGTATCAATCAATCACAAGTCGTCAAAATTAATCAAAACGAAATTTCAAACAATCTCGGACACAATTATTCAATTTGATTCAAACCTTGGACATGTAAAAATTATTTTTTGAGTTCAAAATATCTCAAAGAGTAAACCATGGACTTAAAAAGACAGCAATAGGTCAAAATACAAAAATTTAGCTTCTGGGCTGGGCGCAACTGCTCTCGCTAGAGATACCTGAGCGGCTGGGATTACTGCCTTGTGCATATAAATAGGCGCGCAATTTTTGTTTTTTAAATTTCAAGGATTTTTCTAAAAAGTTTTTCCACATGTTAACATTTATTCAATTTTTTTAGAAGTTCAAATATTGGAAGAAATTTTCCAACTTTGATTTCATGATTAAGACTCACCAAAACAACAATAATCCTTCAATATCCATGGTTTCTTCACTTCAACAAATACACACATTTTGTAAAAATGTCTAAGAATTAATATCACAAGGTGACCATTTATTAACTGAAGGTAGGATTCATAGTCAATTTTCAAGTGTCCAAGAGAGCTCACATGTCATAATCAAGCAAATAATTCCATGACTTTGCAAGACAAGATCAAGATATTCAATAAGGAATCCAAGCACAAATCAAAACTTATTCAAGATCATGGAATTGAGAGGGTTAGCCATAATTCTTACCTTATTTCTTAGCCACAAATCCAAAGATGGAATCAAAATTCTCAGGTCCTTCAAGTTAATGCACCTATTATTACCAAAAATGTTTAAATCCTATATCACATTTTTCACTTTGTAACGCCCTGAATCCCGGTGCATTCAGCCCCGAGACTCGGAGTGCTGCTCGTGGACGGATAACATTCTATAAACCAAAACATGAAATAACACATCGCATTCTATGCTAAATTCCCAACAATATACTGTTACATGCCATAAAATTTTTTCAAAATATACATAAAGGCTAACTTAGTCATTACAAGCCAAAAGTCTAAACAAGCATTCAAGTCAAAGTACATTCTTATATACAATTCCAAAAGAGAATCTACCATGCTAATGGAAAGCTTATCACGCAATCTGATCCACAGAGCTAAGAACTACATGATATTAATGGAATCATGAGTCCACTAACCTAGTAAAACTTATGGCATAGGACATGAATACAAGAATTCAAATGATGAGCATATCAAGAATACAACATGAATGTGATCTTATATCATTTCGAAACGAACAGAACAAGCAGAACAAACTGATATCATGAATCATATATCACATTCAAGTCAACAAACTTATAAGGCTTATTCAAACGTTTGGTAGATCTGTCACCCTTACAACTTCAACATATAATCATATAAAATCCTTATTCCTCTAAACTCCCTCAAGGAGCATCAAACAAACATGAAAGCACTGTCAACTTATGTGCTTTAGAATAGCCCTTCAGAACCTTACCTCCAGGGCTCGTCCGGACTACCCAACATGCAGAAATTTCCAAAGGCTCAGGTTGTCAATTTGATATTGCGCAATTTGATACTCCTGAAAATCCCCAAGACCCAACAAATTTGCATTTACACAGGCTTGAAACAAACTGAATATAACGAAACATATATTGAATCATGAAGTCACTTCGGGCACATAATCGATTGGCCAATCATTTCAAACAAACGATTTGGAATTGCACGATGGACTAGAGGAATTTTAGTTTCAAAATCTTAAACACATTTAGAGAAGTTAAATATGGATTTGAAATATCAAAACGAAGTAAAAAAATCAATTTTTGCTCATTGGAATGGGCGCTTGGGAACAGTGATTTTCGCCACGGATTTGAGCGCTTGAGCACTTAGCTACTGGAATTTAGCCCTTTTGAGCACCAGAGCGAGCGCTTGAGCGCTAACTTGGGCACTGGGGCGCCCAAGTTGAGCGTTTGGGCGCTCACTCTCGACAAAAATTCCATTTTTTTAAAAATCCACAACCACATTTTTCATGAGATCATTTTGCATGTGAAATTGGTATTTCATGAATCCCAAGTTTATTTTATTATTTATGGAAAAATGATGATCAAGTTCAAAATCCATTTGTTAAGTCCATAATGTTCCCTCTCTTTCATTTTTCTCTCAAACATCCTCCATCATCCAAAGTCCATAGTTCTTGGGGTTCAAATAATATGGTCTCAAAGATGTTCAGTGGTAGTTATCAAGAATCACCAAATATTGAGCTTATAACCAACAAGAATGCCATTAAGAACATGATTTCATAAGCTCAACTTAAGAATATTATACAAGTAATGAAGATGACATATATTCATAGGAAGGAAGCAAGGAATCCATAAGTCTTACATTGAGTTCTAAGCTTCAAACAAGGTGTTAAATGCTTCCACAAAAGTTTGATTTATCCATCTAGAATGGAAGATCACATAGTGTTAAGCCTCAATCATATACTTAATCACATACACTTATATACATACTAAATCCTTTCTTACCAATAGTCTTAGGAGAGTGGCTCTTCCTACGTTTCCCTTAGAAATATTTGATGAAGTTATGGGAATATGCAAGTGTTGAGAATGAGGAGTTCTCAAGTGCAAGAAGACTTTGGTCTTGCGAGAGTAGGATATTTATAGAAGGAATAAGGGGGCATCTTCTAAGCAAAGGAAGAATTGATTAACCCCTCCCATTAATTTGTTAAGCTTCTCAAAGAAGTTTTTGGACAAGAATGATGGGATGATGGGTCATGGAGATCCCATCACCCTTTGGAAGAAGCTGTCGATTCTACAGCCCATAATTTTCTTTTTTTTTTTTTTGAAATTGGGGTAAAACATAGTAGGCTAGAGTTTGGGCCAAATTGGGCTTGTTTTATTGGGCTTTCAGAGCTAATTTGGATCGAAACGAGGCGAGAAAACGAAACTCGAATGTAAGAAAAATTTTTGGATGTGAGAAATTTATTTTGACGATAAAACGGTTTTCGTAATAGTGAAAATGAATCATTATTTGAAAATCAGAGGTTCACGATTTTAATTAGGGAAAATTTTCGAGGTGTTACACACTTATTTTTTTTTTAATTACAAGCTTAACTTTAATCTTACCAAGATAGATGCCTTATATAGCTATTCCCTAATGTTCCCCTTCTCTTTAGAACTTTAGGATTTGTAAATGCTTCCTTTGATGAGAAAAGAAAAGTTGGAGAAGAATATGAGTTTAGAGAGGTGAAGAGAAGAAAGGAAATTTTTCTTAAGTCTTCAAAGTTGGCAAAGGATGGATAAGTGTATGATTTTCAAGACATAACGACATATTTATAATAGGAGGCTGGGGTTGTCTTCCAATTTTAGAAACCCTAAGGGTGAGATGAGGTGTCAAGAGATGGTGGATGGATGAATTTCCTCTAATATATTTTATTATTTGGAGGAGAATTTTTGTTGAATAAAAATTGAAGATTTTCCCCAAATTAAGGGGATATGGCCGATTATCAAGATTTTTTTGGCACAATTTATATATATATAGATATATATTTTGAATTTTAATTGGGCTTTTTGGACAATTTGGGTTCAAGGTTTGGGCTTCAAACAAACTTTCTTAGGGCAAAATAATGTATATATTGAATTTGGTTTGTCAGAAAAATTTTAATGGCCGTGATGAATTATTTTGGTTGTATGAAAAATCTATAAATGGTTGTGACAAAAAGATTTTGGTTGTAAAGAGATTTTGATAGATGAGATAAAAATATTTTCGTTTTGAATTTTAGAGTTTAATAATAAAATCAGGAGAATTTTGGGGTTGCTAAAGTCATCCTCATTTCACCCTAAACATTCCAACTATTCCATTTTTTCAAGTACCTAATGATCTTCCAATATTACACTCAAACCCCGACTTGTCTTCTTTATTCCTTAATTTTAAACATAAGTTCAAGAAAAACAAATTCCCCTCCTCTCCTTCAAGCTCTCGGCCACACACCCATCTTATACAAAAAGAAAAAGAAAAAAGAGAGAAACAAATAAAAAATTAACAAAGAGCTTGGAGAATTTTTCAAGATCAAAGGTTAGTCTTAAGTCCCAAAATTCAAGCGCTTTCCTCCAAAATTCATTTCTCCACCATTTGACGCCTAGTTAGTAAGGATTTCATTTGTTTGACATAAACTATATGTATATTATCATAAATTTTATTTTTATATATGTTTCATATTTTTTTATATATAAAGGCCAACTTTATGGCCTACTTAAGGGGATTTAATTTTGTGATTTTGGGGTCAAGGATTCAGGTGATTTAAAGTCTTGAAATTTCAAACTTTACTTAGGGTGAGGAATTCTTGGTGTATGCTTAAAATTTTTTGATAAATCTCTATGATTCATATGTCAAATAAGACTTATATGGGTTAGTTTTAGTCTTCAATGCTTGACTTCTCTCCTATGCCAAGACACCTTATGTAACGGCCCGAACCTAGAGCATCTATCCCTAGGCCAAAACGTCACCAAGGGAGAGAGTTTCTAAAACTAAAACATCAAAATATAACATTGTAGAATACAAAGTAACCCAAGAAAGCTAATAACCAATATTACATATGATTCCTAACTTACAAAATACAACACTATTAAAAAATACAAACAAGTCTAAAACAAAATAACCCAAGAAAGCTAATAATCAAAACAACCTCCGAATCCTTGCCAAAACTTCCAAACTCAATCACTTACTCATGGTGAAATAAATAGTAAGTTCGAATGACTTAGTAAGAGGCTATAGTTAGGAAAGATAGTTAAGTCAAAAGGATATAAAGGGAAAGAAGTAAACCAATAAGTGATGATATTAAGAGGTCCAATAATTAGTACAAGGGAAAATTGCAATTTTAGTCCGATACGTTAGAGCAATTCTAGTTTTCAATCCCATTCCTATGAAAATTAGCATTTTAGTCCCACAACTTTTTAAAACGTTGCAAAGTTGGTCTCACCATTAGTTTTTGGATGGAAAAAATGCAAGTCACGTGCTAGATCCGTTAAGCCATGGGAGAATTGCAATTTTAGTCCCATAAGTTCAGCCAATTTTGATTTTCAGTCCCATAAGTTATGCCAATTTTGATTTTTAGTCCCGCCATCTAGTACTGAAAATCAAAATTGGCATAACTTATGGGACTGAAAATCAAAATTGGCCGAACTTATGGGACTAAAATTGCAATTCTCCCATGGCTTAACGGATCTAGCACGTGACTTGCGTTTTTTCTGTCCAAAAACTAATAGTGGGACCAACTTTGCAACGTTTTCAAAAGTTATGGGACTAAAATACTAATTTTTAAAGGAATGGGACTAAAAATGAAAATCAGTCTAACCCATGGGACTAAAATTGCAATTTTACCTTAGTACAATAATGCATTCAATATTAATACGGTTAAACAAGTTATTTGGTAGATCTTTTACTCTCATTATTTCAACAATATAACAATCCTTGTCCCTCCCAATTTCAGCCTCAAGTGGCCATTCGAGGGGAAGACAATCAATGCTGACATGATTGACCATGTGTCAGAGATCGGACTTTTGGGATGCCTAACCTCCAAGTAATCGCGAGACGACCAACAATTTGAAAAAATTCAACGAGAAACTACTGACGGCCCGACATCACCCAGCTCCTCTTAGTGAAGATTTTCGTGGCCCAACAATCATTAACATTCAAGTTTCAAGGGATGTTGACAATTGAATCAATATTTCCAACAATCAAATCGATATTACCAACAATCAATGAGATTAATTCATCAACAAACACTTAGCCTTATAGATGAGGGACTGTATGTGCATGAAAAGGTGTAAAAGAGGCAAAGAAAAGGAGTATTTGGCTACTGGTCTAGGCACTGCCGTACCTAAAAAGGGACATGGATACGCTCGAGGGAACTTGTTTCTTCGTAAAAGAATAGGAAATGGCAAATAAGATTTGTTGATCTTTAATGATGTTTTGGTCCTTGAATCTCAACAAGAAAATGGATTAGGACTAAGTATAAAATATCCAAGATTTCATCAAAACATCAAGATATTGTCAAAAGTGTTCAAACAAAGTGCCAATGAATCATTATCAAAATCATATGCCAAGCCAAAGGTAGGGATAGCCATAATCATCCTACCTGAGGTTCTTGAATATAACAATTATGGTTCCAACTAATTTTTCTCATCACCTAAATCATATAAAATCCAATATTCATAACTTGATCAAATAAACATACCATTATCCAAGAATTTGGAAAAATCCTACTATCTTTCAAATCAACTTTTAGAAATTACTACTTTGATTATTGATCATTCCGTTCTCTAAAGTCATTCTATATCTTTTTAAATTCTCATCTTAAACAATCAATTTTCATAATTTCATTGTCCCAAACATATCATTACCTTTTATTTAATCTATTTCATTTAAATAGTTATTCCTTATATCTATAATTCAAATCCTGGTAATTATCAATTTTCTCATGCACTCAACCACTCTGTCTCCATGAAGATTTCATCGCAAACATACTAAAATTAGGACCTAAAGATCAAATTTGGTATAAGAATACAATTCATAAAGTTAACACCTAAAATTAGTAACCCTATTTTTGGGCAATAAGATTCCCAATAGATTTTCGAATATATTCTAATACATTTGACGGTGCATTTTTCTTCTATAGCATCCTAACTTGATAAACTTTCCAATGGTGGCTTCAGATCGATGATCCACGGTCAAATCTTTGTCTATACCTATTTTAAAACGTCCCCTGCTGCTGCCCTTGTTTCTCGACAGCCATGTCAAGTTGGGTTTCATCGGCCTTTTTGGACGTTTTCTCTGAATTTTTGAGTAATTTTTAATTATAAAATTATCTACACTCGATGAGGTTTCTAACGGTATATTTAGACAACACCGCAAATTACCTCCAACATGGGTTTCAACGATACCATGATTATACCGAAGCCTTTGAAGGACAGTTGCAAGATGTTATAATATACATTAGAGGTTTAGTAATTGCCTATGAGGGTACCCCTAATGCTGTGAATGAAATGGTAGGCCCATTAGGACTTACCTAGATCCCTAAGTAATGAAAATAAGGTTTCATCTGAAATAAGGAGAAATGGAAAAATCAGGGGGGAAGATCCGAAAAAGGATCCAGAAGAGGATCTGAAGAAAGATCTAGAAGGAAATGATCTAGGAGAAGAAAACCAAGCAATGGAAGAAGATAATGAACCGAATGAGAATGACCCTGAAATGGTAGACGTAGGACCAATGGACGAAAATCTATGGAATGCAATTGATTTGGGCTTAGGTCCAGATCCACGGGAAGACATTGAACCGCATGAGTGGGACGATGAGAACGATGATGATGATGCGGTTTCATGTATAACCACTGTAGATGACTGATAGGGTGAGTTTCTTTCCAGTGCTTCTACACTAATCCAAGTCCCAATGTCACAGTAATCAAAATTTCCATCGATAAAGAGCTTTATAAGATGCCATTTGTATAGTGGCTTGGAAGCTATTATTATAAGCAAACCCTATAAATGGGAAGTGCTTATCTCAACTACCTTTGAGATCAATTGTACATGCACACAACATACCTTCCAATATCCTAGTAGTTTTTTTAGATTGCCATCCATCTATAGGTGTGCAGTAGAACTAAAATGCAACTTAGTCCCCAAGTGTTCTTGTAAGCTTTTCCGTAACCTTGAAGTAAAGTTAGGGTTGCAATTTGAAGTTATACGGATTGGGATTCCATGTAACCAGATTATTTCATTGACATACAAATCTGCAAGCTTTTCCATATTGTAGTGTGATCCCATGGATAGAAAATGTGCTGACTTAGTCAAACGATTGACTATGACCTATATACGATGATATTTTCCTCGCACCTTAGTTAAGCCAATCACAAAATCCATTGTTATCTGGTCCCATTTCCAATCAGGTGTCGAAAGTGGTTGTAACTTTTCTAATGGCCTCTGATGTTCCTCTTTAACTAATTAACATGTCAAACACTTTTGTAAATAGTCTCCTATGTCTTGCTTCATTTCTTCACCAAAACTTTTGCCTTAGATCTTTATACATTTTGGCACCTCCAAGGTATACAGTGTATTGGACCTTATGCACTCCTTCCAATACCTTACCTCTAATTTCGATAGGCACATAGATTCATCTTTTAAACCACAATGTTTCTTCATTATTGATACTGAAATCGGAATTCGTGTCTACTTATGAAAGCATTTTTGTTCCATAATCCCCTCATCCTTTTGTTGGGCATCCCAAATCTCAGCATATATTTCAAGCTGTGTCACCAATCCAGATATCCATAAGTGTAACTCCATTTTTAGAATAACCCCATGAATCTTTTGTTGTTCTCCATCTATCTGCATTTCCCATAAATCAGCCACATCACCTTTTCTGCTTAATGCATTTGCTACAAGAAATTCCATCCATCAATGCTGTCTCATATTCAATTCCTTTTGGGTAAATAAATATTTCAAGCTCTTACGATCTATGAATATCTCGAAGGTTGCACCATAAAGATAATGTCTCCATTTTGCCAAAGCAAATATTATAACAGCAAGTTCCAAATCCTGCATAGGGTGGTTTTGCTCATGAGGCTGAAGTTTTCTTGATGTGTATGCAATTACGCAACCTTTCTACAATAATACGCATCCCAAACCCTCTTTAGAAGCATCAATATAAACTACAAATCCTTCTAACCTATCAGGAAGGGTTAAAATTGGTGCCGAAGTCAATTTCTTTTTTATTTCTTGAAAACTTTCTTCACATTTCTCATCCCATTTGAATTGTTAGTTTTTCTGAGTCACCTTGGTTAGTGGACTGGCTAATCTGGAAAAATTCTTAACAAATCTTCTATAATAACCCACAAGACCAAGAAGCTTCGAATTTCCATTGCATTTTCCAGTTGTTTCCAATTAGTTACAGCCTCGACCTTGGTAGGGTCCACTTCTATTCCCTTTTGTGATATTAAATGCCCTAGAAACATTACTCTTTCTAGCCAAAACTCACACTTGCTGAACTTGGCATATAGTTTATTTTCCTTAAGGGTATGTAGTACCATTCATAAGTGTGCATTGCATTCTTCTTCTAACTTCGATTATACCAAAATATCATCAATGAAGATTACCACAAATTGGTCTAAATCTGTTGCAAAATTTGATGCATCATATCCATAAATGCCAAAAGTGCACCGGTCAATCTAAAGGGCATGACCACAAATTCAAAATGACCATATCGAGAATTAAATGCGATTTTGGGTATATCTTCTTGTTGAATCTTTAAGTGATAGTACCATTATCTCAAATCCAATTTTGAGTATATTTTCTTGTCCCTGTAACAAGTTAAATAACTCATCTATGTGCGGCAAGGGGTACTTGTTTTGAATAGTCACTCTGTTAAGTTCTTGATAGTCAATACACATTCGTGACGTTCCATCTTTCTTTTTAACAAAGAGTCCCAGAGCCTCCCAGGGTGAGGTAATCGGCCGTATGAACCTCTTTTCCACTAATTCTTGCAACTATTTTTTCAACTCTCTTAGTTCCGCTAGCGCCATTCAGTAGGTATTTTAGATAACTTTTATTCCTTCTATGGTCAAATGCGTGACACTCCCGATATTAGCAGATTACAAGTTATCTGAGATAGCTCTAATTTTTGCTCAGATATTTTGCCAAACTTAATTCCTTCTCTTCCTCATCTATCTCTATTTAAGCTCTAGATGCCTTACTCTAGTCCTTTGAGACACTATCTCAATTTTTGGAACAGTCGTGAGTTCCATCTTCTAATTACTCTTACCCAGTCGAGGTTCATTCTCAAATCTCCCAACGCGATTTTCCATGGCTACACATCTCAAAGTCTGTCTTTGAGACCCTTAATAGTTCAGCCTCTAAGTTTCTGAGCGAAACTCATTCTATGTGTAATTTTGAATCATCATTTCCTTATGATACTCAATCTACATGCAAAAAGGCCTACTGCAATTCGGCTATCTCATGGTCATTGGCTGCAAGTTTGGGCTCCTTACCTAGTGTATCTCTTCTAACTGATATCTTTCCTAGAGAAATTTGCATTTGTCCCCCCATCAAGTTTTCCTGGTTTTTGTTCTGAGCGTCGACCTTCTCTTTTCCATGTCGCAAAACATCTTGCCACCACATAAGTTAAAAATTCAGCTAAAGTCGTACCTCTTTAATCCTATTCATACATCTCAATATGCTTGTAGAAATAGATACCTAATTCAAGTTTAAAAAATGATAAACACTTTTAAAACCATATCTTTTATGTATACCTTTCCCTATTCTTTATCAATCATTATCTTAACTCTTATCATTAGATAAAATCCTTCACCTTCCATCTGAATTGTTTAGTTGTAATCACATAGTTAAACAAGCCACAACACATATATCTCTAGAATATATTCATATGTCGAATACCTTTGATGACATTGGGTTATTAGTTGGTTGGTCGTCCAATAAAAATACCTCACATCGTCAGTGTCAAACATTTGCCCAAAAAGTCATTAACCCAGTCAAGATTAACTCTTAAATGATTTATTCTAGCCCAACTATAATCCGACATATTTAAGCGTAAATAATTATTGCAAAAGATATTTAGTTTAACTCGGTATACACTTGTGGCTTTAGCCCAAATAGAGTTCTGACCCAAGGATATTTTTCCGACGTAGCTCAGGTATTTAATCCAAAGCTCTGGTACCACTCTATAGCACCTCGACCTTGGTTAATCAACCTCAAGTCTA
Organism: Handroanthus guayacan; assembly: GCA_014898755.1. Lineage (NCBI taxonomy): Eukaryota > Viridiplantae > Streptophyta > Magnoliopsida > Lamiales > Bignoniaceae > Handroanthus > Handroanthus guayacan. The sequence continues at coordinate 1,409,440 of JACFYI010003665.1, forward strand.
AACACTACTAAACACTGAAAAATTTTCAATACGAAATAAGTAATCTTAGGTTTAGGCCCACAAAATTCAAACATATAGATAATCATACAAATATAGAACTTTACGTTTATACCTAACATAATTGAGGCTTCTCTATTCTATTACAGTTTCTATCCATGCTCCAACATTCCTATGTCAATTCTTACCTTTTTGTCTAATCTTAAATGTTATAAGATCTCTAGAGTTCCGACTTCACTTTTATGCCTATTCACCACACAATTTGTAATTAAGGAAATCACATAAAATAAACATTAAGTGAATCTTAAACGAAGACCTCTATTAAACTCCTAGTTCAATATTCCTCATCCTTATTAGTATGGGAAACATATTGAATTAGTTGATCATATTCTACCTCATATCAGAATAATATCATGGGATCTTGAATAAGATCCGGTAACTCTTGCTCTCCCTTCATCTTCACTACTTAAAGATAAACTGGCTCTTGAATTCTTACACGATTTTTTTCCTTAATTCCTTGATCTGCAACTTTCTTTATACCTAAGTTTGCTGGATTTTGCTAAGCATTCCATGCCATTCTCTTTTCATCGAACATTGGGGTGATCTAGAGGCACTTGCCATATCTGATCCTTTATTTGATGTTGTGGAGGCCGTCCTCACTTTCAAAGTGGGTACATAGAGGTACGTTACCTAATGATACCATTTATTATATGTAGATGAAATATATTTTGAAACTGATGACCAATTAGCATAGGATTATGTGTTGTGACGTTAATTATGCATTAAAAACATGTTTTCTAAGAAGGGTGAAACATGAACCATCATATTAGGTTACAAATTCCAGAATTTTGCGTGTTTTCGGTGGTTCAGAACCAAATGACTCTCTGTTTTCGATTAAATTACCTAGCCCTAGATGAGCAAAATTGATTAGATGATCATTTAGTCAATATCTAATCATTTGTATATATAGACCTATCGAAATATTGTCACCATCAAACACCAAATATATCTAACGGTTCAAATCCCTATGCATCTATCATACCAAGGCTATGTAAAATCTGGTCGCCAAACACACTATATATTCATCCAATGTCGTCGCTCCTAATCTTTCTTAGTTGTGATGCATAATTCGGCATCCTAATTCACCCCTCTTGTCCAACTTCAAACAAGAATCTTTGTCGGCCTCATTCATGGGCCCTTACTCCTAGATAACTTCATTGCCTTTAGTTCTATCTCTAGGTTATACTCTTACCACCTAGTCAAAAGGCATCTCTTAAGTATTTTCTTGGGTTCTTCCCACTAATAAATAAGTAGTTTACAATCGCATCAACCATAAAGCAATCCACCAATCAATATATATCAATCTAATATCTCATTCCCAGGCTCAGCCATGTCCTACCAAAAAAAAAAAAAACCTAGAGTAAAATGGATGACGCATAAATATGGCAGTTCCCAAATTGGTCGGCTATCCCAATTGCAATCCAACATATTTAGGCATCAAGTATTATTCCAAATTATTATAAGCTTAATTTGGTTCAATCTTATGATTCAAGTCCACATAGAGTTCTATCCCAAGGATCTTTTTTTTTTTTTGGCATAGCTCGGGTACCCAACCCTAGCTTTGATACAACTCTGTAGTGCCCTGACTCAAGTTAATCAATCTTGAGCTTGAACACTACTAAACTATGAAAAAATTCTAAATAAAATAAACATTATAGGGTTCTAAGCTCACAAATTGGATTTATAGATCATCTTACAAATAAAGATCCCATAGAACTTCACATTTATACATGATATAGTTGAGACTATGCTAGTATCTATTATAAAATTTTGCAAGATATGTATAGATCGTTAGTTCTGCATCCACAATTACTTACACATAACCTACATATCCTTTTCTTTTCTTTCTTTTTTTTTTGATAATATAACCTACATATCCTTAGGCATCACTACCTTGCATCAAAACCATATACATTTCGTGTTCACCCTGCACATAGTGCCAGAGAAGGAAATGGAATTTCGAGTAAGTCCAAATGGCTTAGTGAGAACTTAAAAGCAAGGAACAAATAGATTTCAATGGCTACTTGATTTATGAATCAAATATCAATCTTTTCACATAATAGCAGGCTGAATAGAACAGGTTTGAGTCTCCAATCTCGTGTCTCCCTGTCTCCCAACAAACATATAAAAATCATTTCTCCTTATCCCTCCAATCTATCCTGAGTGGCCACTCAGGTGGAGGCAACCAATAAACCAATAGGCATGACTAGCTGCATACTAATTATGCTCAAGTAGGCCAATATCCGACCACACCGATAACCAAATCCCAAAGTGGGTACTTTCTTCGCAGACCAGCCATCATTGGCCCAATGTTGCCCAGTCATCTTACCAAAAAATCCTGGGCCCAAAACTTCCCAAGGGTAACATATTGATAAGGGTTTTGTCAATCAAATCAAATAACAGAAATTCATTCATATACAATTTCAATCAAAAGAAAAAACATTCCCGGTCACATATCAAATATGACCTTCATAACTCAATAATATATTCTGAATGGAATTGATGCTTTCCCCATTTAAGCCATTGGCCATAAAACCCCTTATTTATATAAAAAAATTTCATAGCATAATAAAACATAATTATTGGATTTTTGGCCAACTATTTTTAAAATAGTGAAAATTTTCACGACAAATATTGAGACATAAAATCAAATATTTTTTGAGAAAAATATCATAAGATTTCCAACAGGTTTCTGCCTTAAGCTTTCAGGGATGACAAGATCTTCATTTTCCAATGAATAGTTATAATTCAAGTTTTCACTACAAAGGCAATTATCAAAATAATAGAGACCTAATTTTGAATCAGGGTTTGAAAATCTGGAACAATGGGTACTATGTGTAGAAATAAAATCCTAGACTTTAAAATAAATAGTTCTCGTCCGAGATATTCTCATCTGCAATAATTATGTTGGCTCCAACTGATCCAATCTTTCACCACCTAAATTACATAAAATTTGATATTTACAATCTAATTCTATCAATGGAACATGTACATACTCATGTATAAGGAAATTTTCATAAAATTCCGATCGACCTCCGATAATAAATTACAAGCCCAGTTATTGATCATTTTATTTCTCAAAATCGTTCCAATTGATTTTTTCGTACAATCAAACATAACATTTGTGGAATGACTAATTTTAGTTTAGCATTTGACACTATTATTCCCAATAGCATAGAATACCTTCCTTTTTTATATATCTTATTGACCTAAATAAATATCCGAAGTGCCAATTAATCATGGATCTTTCCTTTGCCACTAATCAATGTAAACTTATCAAGAATATGCTAAAATTTAGGGACCCAAATCATCAACCTTCATAGCCTAGAGCTCACGAATCGTATTTCAAGTAGTTTGATCAAGACAGCATTTACAAGCATATTCGAATAACTCTAATGGTGATCTTTACCTCTATAAATATTTTCACTCAATGATCCTTCCAAGGCAGCTTCTAATCGAAATCCAATTGGGTGATCTTTCGATATACCTGCTCAAAGCGATCTCCAACAGTTGTCTCGTGGTTTAGCGGCAACCATGTTCCATAAGCACTTTAGAACACTTTCTTTTACTATATTAAGTGATTCTTGATCTTAACATTATACTTTTGATAAGGTTTGCAATGGTATCCTTCGATTGATGATCCAACAGTTAGATCTTATGATGTGCACGTTCAAAGTACACCCTTTACTATTGTCCTGTCTCTCGGCCCATGCGGTAGGCCGTTCTTGATCAACTTTTTGGAATATTTTCCTTCTTGATCTTGTACGACTCTTGGTTCTATCATTATTTAAACTCAAATAGGTTTTCAACGGTATATTTTAAGGAACACTCCAATGAGCAAATGTTAGGTTTTAGAGCTTTGAAACTTGAAGGTGTTGCTGGGGAAGGAAAATTGGAGTCACGTGGTTTTTCTTGATTGGTTCAGCTGTTGCCGTTAGGCTTTACCATGTTGTCGCCATTCTCCAGTTCCCGAGACTAGAAGGGCTATTTTTATGGATTGCTTGTCAAAAAAATGAGGAAGAAAAGGGTGGACTCAAGAGAAAGAGAGAGTGCTGGGAAAAGGGAAGTGAGATGTGCAAACACTCAGTGTGGAATTGAATCTGGTATCCTTGGTCGGCTTAATAGTGTAGCTGTTTAGGTAGTAAAGGATGTAATTGAAGTGACAAGTGTGGGTGCTAGGAATACATGAGGTGTTTGGATAATATTGCATGCAAGAGGTAGTGTAAAATGTGTGAGTGTGGGATGAAAAGATGAGTGATAATGTTCACAGATTCTTTATATATTTTATTTATATTTTTATACTATTATAATTTCTTTTGCTATTAAGGTTATGAATATATATATATATATATGTATATTCACATGCATATCTTATAAAAAAGATCTATACCTATATATTTGTAGTGTATAGAATTACAATATTTGCATGAAGGAAAAATTGCAGTTTTTGCCCTATTAGTATGCTATTTTTCACTTAATAATCTGTATCTTTCCAATTTCGAATTCATGTCCTATATCTTTACGCCATTTTACAAAAAATGTATTTTTTCATTGAAGCACCAAAAAGTCACTGGAAAAAATGACGTGGCATGGTGCCACGTCACCTCGACATCATCTTTTTCGGTGACTTTTTGGTGCTTCGACAAAACAAGATGCTTTCTGTAAAATGGCATAAAGATATAGGACATGAATTCAAAATTGAAAAGATATAGGTCATTAAGTGAAAAATGGCATAATTATAGGGGAAAAACTACAATTTTCCGTTATGTGTACAAATATATCTTTGATAAAATAGGCATATCCTTATAGGTATCCATATATAACATATTCAAGTTATTAAAATTTGATGTTAGACACAAATTAATATTTTGGGTTAATTGTGAACTCAAATATGAAATATGAAATCAGGTCAAATTTCATTAAAAACAGGTAAAACTAATAATTAGGCTAGGAAATCGAGTTAAACAAATTGGGGGGTTTCAAATACCAAGCTCAAATTAACTTAAATATTTTCAAATAACCCATGAAATGTAAACGTAAAGTTTAGGTTATAAAAATTGAGTTCTTGAAACTTTAGAATTTCATGATATAGTCCTCGACCGTAGACCCCCTTGTTTAAATAAAAATTTTTGTAACAATTATAAAACACAATTCTTTAAATTTTTCGGCGGAATTTATTTTTTAAAAAAAAAATTGTAAAAATTTTCACAACAAATATTTAGGCGTAAAAATCAAATATTTTTTCAAGGATAACATCATGAGATTTCCAAGGGGTTTCTGCCTTAAGCTTTTAGAGACGACGAGATCCTCGTTTTTCAACAATTAATCGCAATTCGAGTTTCCATGGTAAAGGCAATAATCAAAATAGTGGAGGTGTGGTTTCGAATCAGAGCCTGAAAATTTTGGAACAATGGGTACTATATGCAGAAATAAAATCCTAAGCTCTAAAATAAATAGTCCTCACCTAAAATATACATGTCTACAGTATTTACGATGGCTCCAACTGATCCAATCCTTCACCACCTAAAAATTAAGTAAGATTCGATATTTACAATCCTGTTCTAACAAAGGAACATACATGTGCTTATATTTATGAAAAATTCCATTAACTTCCATATACTAGATTAGAAACTCAAAGAGCTTAGAAATAAGAAGATCTCTCAAGTCAAAATTTTATGGAGAAATTATGGCATAGAAGAAGCAACATGGGTACGAGAGGAAGGCATGCGATGATATTATCCTAAGCTTTTCCTAAATCTAGGTAGAAATCTGGGGACCAGATTTTTTTAAGGTGGGGAGTTGTAATACCCCTCAAATTAAAATGTTAAAATGAAATAAAATATTTAATTATATGAAGAGATTAAATTAGTGTAAAATTTAGATAATTTAAGTTTAATTTGAAATTTGTTAAATTAATTGTGATTAAGTTGAACTTTGCTAAGTTGATAGTGGCACATATATCCAATCTAGAAATTGTGGGGCTGAAATTTTATTGTGATAAGAGTTATTTGACTCAAATTTAGAATTTCAGAGAGCCAAGTGGAAAAAAATCAGACTTTGAGGGATGAAACGAAAGTGAGGGGTGAAATTTAAGGTGGTTAAGAAAGTTGGGGTGTTATTCTAGATGGTGGAAAACATTTGGGCCCTAATTGAAATTTTGAAAAGTCTCACTTTATAAAAAACCCCAGTCCCTTAATCTTTCAAATTCTGAAACACAAACCCAAGGGCACCAACGACTCACTCCTTCCATGAACTTTTAATTTCAACTATAATCTTCCGAAATCAACCTCAAATTTCTCAATCTCCTTCACCTATGGAACATTTCGATGTAAAGATTGTAAGAATTTCTGGAGAAAATAGAAGATGGGTGAGAGATAAAGCTCGCAGCGGTGCTGGTTGTTGTTCCAGGCTCTTTGGTAGCAGAACAGGGTGGTTTGAAGGCTGGCTATGGTCGGAATCTGGTGGGTAGGAGAGATCTAGGCTCAATTTTGGGTTTTAGCATAGTGTAGTCGAAGATTTTAGGGTGATGCCGTGCGGTGGTATGGAGAACCTCAAACAAAAATTCCCGGCATTGTAAGTGGTGGTTTGAAAATTTATTTTGAGTGTTTTATTCCTGAGGTTGAGACGTGCTTCCTAGTGCTAGTGGTTTAGTCCCTTGATAAATGGCAGGTGATGGTGGTACACAGTGGCGATGTTAATGTGGTGGTGGTGTTTAACATGGTGGTGGCATCTAGACTCTGCTTTTGGGCCAATTTAGTTGAAATTAGTCCAGTTGGGTAAAATTTTTATACGTTAGTTTAAAATGTTGGCCCAAGGTGAATTTAAATCCCAAATAATTGCTAGCTTGATGGATTATTACCAGACATAGAATCTAGATTAAGATTTCAGGGTTTGGGCCAGAATTTAAGAAATAATGGGGCTAGAACTCATTGCACTAAAGATTATTAAACCTAAATTAAAACTTACGTAATTTTGTTATCTTTATCTTATATTATATATTAATTGTTAAATTTAAAATATATAAGGCTTGAATAATTGGGCATAATGTGAATATGGCAATTAGTCAACCTGGGATTGGGCCTTAATATTAAATAAATATAGAATATGAAGAATTCCTTGGGTACCTAATGGATCAAGAATTACCTTATGAAATATTTTAATTAAATGAATTTGAGTATCTTCGTAATATGAAGATTTGGCCATTAAATTATTGACCTAAAGAATTAAAATTAATAATCTTATTTCTAACATTAGTGGCATGTTATATTGCGACATCACATTAATTGAGATATCATATTCCACTTATTTAGGCGAAGATTGTGATACACATTAATGACAAAAAGAGGGCCTCACAGGAAGACCTATAAGGTAAGGTTTATACTCGATATGACGAGTCTTCCTTGCTGATTGAAAATATAAGTGAAATATATATACACTAATTTGTTTGTGATTATAGCATAATAAATTTTAAATCAAGTTATCTATTCAGATGTGATTTGAGTCAAAAATTTGAGTCAAAAAAGAAGATTTTCAAGTCTGCTAATTTTATTGAAGTTTTCAATTTTAAAGAGACCATGGGTCTTTTGAACCTTAGTTGAATTTTAAAAATGATTTGAAACATCGCCATGATTTATACTCGTGAGTAATGATTTTGATGATAAATCAAGGTCTTTTGATATTGTGTTAATACATGGGTGATGTGATATTATCTACATGAACTGTTGGGATATTGTGATCTGATTGTTATCATTGGGGATGCCCTTGGAAAGTTGAGCCCAAAACTAATGTAGCAAGACGACTGGGTGATATTGGACCAAAAATGGCTAGTGTACCGACTAGTACCCATTATGATTCAGTCTCACGGGCAATTGAAGGTTAGCTATACCTTGAGCTGGGTCGACGTGTAACTGGCCATGCCTTTTCTGCATATTGCTGGAGTAGGCCACTCGAAACTCAGAGGAATAAGGAATTTTATTTTATGTTTCTATACGGAGTAATAAAGTTGGAGACCTGCCTGCAATTTTATTGAATACTTTATATGGCATTTATATCATTTCCTTACTGATTACTTGACAACATGATTTGAGCTAACAGTGTCTTTTCTACTATAAGACAAATAATAATTAATTTATTTGCATGCCATTTTAATTATAAGTTGGCTTATACTTCCTACTAAGTCACTGGGACTTATTTTTTATTTCTATTTTCTTTACCTAGGTTTGACTTTCGAGCAAGCAAGCGTGTTACATAGGCTCCTAGAATGAGATTTCTCATATTTTGAACATGTTGTAAATGATGTAAATTACCTAGTGTAGTTTTATGCTTGTATTAGTAGTTGTCTAGGTTTTGTATATATCACTAGTTTTATAGGTTTTGGGATCTTGCATGAATTTTGGATTTTGGCAAGAATGTAATCTATATCCTTTTGAGATGGAATCTTACTACCGTTTAGCTAACATCTTATTGAGGATAACACCATTATAGGGTGCTGCAAAATGTGGTAAGGGACGTCCAATAAAATTGGAATGATTTTGAGAAATAAAATGATCAATAACTAGGCTTGCAATTTATTACTGGAGGTCGATCGGAAGTTTATGAAAATTTTCGTATACATGAGTATGTATATGTTCCCTTGACAGAACTGGATTGTAAATATCAAATTTTATGTAATTTACGTGGTGAAAGATTGGATTAGTTGGAGCCATCATAATTACTACAAACAAGAATATCTCAGGTGAGAACTATTTATTTTAAAGCATAAGATTTTATTTCTGCACATAGGACCCATTGTTCCAGATTTTTAGACCCTAATTCAAAATTACATCTATATTATTTTGATTGTTGCCTTTGTCGTCAAAACTTAAATTATGACTATTTGTTGGAAAATAAAGATCTTATCATTCCTAAAAGCTTAAGGCCGAAACCCCTTGGAAATTGTATGATGTTTTCCTTTAAAAAATAGTTGATTTTAAATCTAAATATTTGTCGTGAAAATGTTTACTATTTTAAAAATATGAGGCCCAAAAATCCAAGAATTATGTTTTATAATGCTATGAAATTTTTTTATATAAATAAAGAGTTTTACAGTGAATAGCTTAAACAGGGAAAGCATCAATTCCATTCAGAATATGTTATCGAGTTGTGAAGGTCATATTGATATGTGACGGGGAATGTTTTTACTTCTGGTTGAAATTGTATATGAATGGATTTCTATTATGTGATCTGATTGACAAAACCCTTATCAATATGTTACCTTTGGGACGACCTTGGGAAGTTTTGGACATAGGACTTCTCAGCAAGATGATTGGGTAGTATTGGGCCAAAAATGACTATTCTACCAAGGAAGTATCCACTTTGGGATTTGATTATAGGGGTGGTTGAAAGTTGGCCTACTTGAGCCGAATCGACATGTGGCTAGTCGTGCCTATTGGTTTATTGGTTGCCTCCACCTGGGTGGCTACCCAAGATGGATTGAAGAGATAAGGAGAAATGATTTTTATATGTTTGTTGGGAGACATAAGGTTAGAGACTCGAACCTGTTGCTATTCAGCCTACTATTATGTGAAACGATTGATATTTGATTCATATATCAAGTTGTTGTTGAAATCTATTTGTTACTTGCTTTTTAAGTTCTCACTAAGTCATTCGAATTTGCTTGAAATTCTATTTCCTTCTCTGGTAGTACGTGTAGGGTGAGCACAAAATTCTATTTCACCGAACGAATTAGACTGGTAACCTATAGATTGACTTTTTTGCCAAGTCTTCTAGGAAAATATAACGTAATCCATTAGGGGTGAGCATGGGACGGGACGTCCCGGCCGTCCCGGTGCGTCCCGGCCCGAAAAATCGGGAAAAATCCCGTCCCGGTTGAGCATCGGGACGGGACTGGGACAAAAATCATTGTCCCGATTGAAAACCGGGACGGGACCGGGACAACTGTGAAAAAATCGGGACCGTCCCGTCCCGTCCCGATTAATTTTATTTATTATTATTTATTTATTTATTTATTTATTTATTTATTTATTATTATTATTATTATTATCATCATCATCATCATCTAGAAAAATATATAATATGAAAAAAGTAATTAGGTCCACTTTGAGTCTAATTTAAACTTTAAATTAAAACCCATTAGCCCAATTTCATCTTTCAACTTAGAACCTAATTTCTCTTTATTATTATTATCATTATATATATATGTATATATTTATGTAATTGAGAGTTGAGATTGACTTTATTCTAATTAAGTTCAGGAAATCAATGTTTTTAAATCGCACAATGAGCTCTATTTTTGTGGAATAATAAAGGTATTTTTGTCGTATATCATGCAGGATATATTAAAAATATAAAATTCAATATTTTGATTTCGAGTCTTAATTTGACGACTTATTTCTTCTTCTTCTTTTTTAGCTCATAATTAATATGCCGCGTCCCGATCCGGTCCCGGTCCCGTCCCGATTTTTTCGGGATGGGACAAAATCAGGACAAGTCAAAATTGGGACCGGGACCAGGACACATTCTTGTGTCCCGAATCAAAACCGGGACGGGACCGGGACATGCAAAATCCCGGCTTGTCCCGTCCCGTGCTCACCCCTATAATCCATGCACCCTAAATATACAAATGCCATCCTAACACATCTCAAGTACTACATTACAGAAGCATCCCTCTGGGAGTGATCCACCATAAGAAATATAACCCGAATGCATCTTTAATCAAAATTCTCGAAAGCCATGAGATAAAGAATAATTTGAAACTTGGGAACGAGAGATGATATAAGCCAATCAGATTTCTATCATTTCCAATCATTAGCGGTGAATCTAGGGACCAGATACTTCTATAGGGGAAGGATGTAACACCCTAGGTTTTATTCATTTCAATTTTAAACCTAACCCATAGCTTTATCTATTTTAAATTTTTGATTTTGCCTAACTGCATTATCATAATTAATTTTGTAGACTAATATGAGAATTTGAATTAAATTTAGCATAGTATGGAAAGTTTTGAACTATATCGTGAAATTCTAAAGTTTTGTTAAGTTAATTTTTATAACTTGAATTTCATGTTTACATTTTATAGGTTATTCAAAAATATTTAAGTTAATTTTAGCTTGGTATTTGAAACCCCTTAATTTATTTAATTTGATTTCCTAGCGTAATTATTAGTTTTGCCTGTTTTAAATGAAATTTGACATGATTTCATATTTCATATTTCATTTCACAGTCAACCCAAAATATTAATTTGTGCCTAACATCAAAATTTAATAACTTGAATATGTTATATATAAATACCTATAAGGATATGCCTATTTTATCAAAGATATATATGGACACATAAATATTGTAATTCTATACACTACAAATATATGGGTATTGATCTTTTGTATAACACATACATGGGAATATACATATATACATTCATAACCTTAATAGCAAAAGAAATTATAATAGTATAAAAATATGAATAAAATATATAAAGAATCTGCAAACATTATCACTCATCTTTTCATCCCACACTCACACGTTTTACACTGCCTCTTGCATGCAATATTGTCCAAACACCTCATATATTCCTAGCACCCACACTCGCCACCTCAATTACATCCTTTACCACCTAAACAACTACACTATTAATCTGACCAAGGACACCAGATTCAATTCGACACTGAGTATTTGCACATCTCACTTCCCTTCTCTCGGTGCTCTCTCTTTTCTCTTGAGTCCAACCCTTTCTTCATCTTTTTTTAACCAGCAATCCATAAAAACAACCTTTCCTAGTCCTGGAAACTGGAGAGTGGTGACCGCATGGTACAACCCAATGGCAACAGCTGAAATAATCTAGAAAAACCATGTGACTCCAATTTTCCTTGCCTAGCAATACCTTCAAGTTTCAAAGCTCCGAAACCTAACCGTTGCTCTTTGGAGTGCTCCTAAAAATATACTGTTAGAAACCTATTTGAGTGTAAATAATATTAGAACCAAGAATCGTACAAAATCATGAAGGAAAACATTCCAAAAAATTGATCAAGTACGGCCTGCTGCAAAGGCTGAGAGACAGGACAATCGCAAAGGGTGTATTTGAATGCGCATATCGTAAAATCTAACCATTGGATCATCAATAGGAGGATACTATTGGAAACCTCATCGAAAGTAGATAATTCTAGGATCAAGAATCACTCAAAATAGTAAAGGGAAGTGTTCTGAAGTGCTGATGGAACATGGTTGCCATTGAACTGCAAAACAGTAGTCGAAGACCGCTTTGAATGGGTATAGCGGAAGACCACCCAATTGGATTGTCAATAAGAAGGTACCCTTGGAAAGCTCCTTGCGTGAGAATATTTATAGAGGTAAAGATCACTATTAGAGTTATTCGAATATGATTGTAAATGCTATCTTGATCAAACTACCTGAAATACAATTTGTGAGCTCTGTGCTATGAAAATTGATAACTTGGATCCCTAAATTTTAGTATATTCTTGATGAGTTTTACGTTGATTGGTGGCAAAGGAAATATTCATAATTAGTTGGGAGTTCAGATGTGTATTTAGGTCAATAAGATATATCAAAGAGAAAGGTATTCTATGCTATAGGAATAATAGTGTCAAGTGCTAAAATAAAATTAGTTTTTCCAAACATGTTACGTTTGATTGTACAAAAAAATCAATTGGAATGATTTTGAGAAATAAAATGATCAATAACTAAGCTTGTAATTTATTATTGGAGGTCGATCGAAAGTTTATGGAAATTTTCGTATACATGAGTGTCTATATGTTCCATTAATTGAACTGGATTGTAAATATCAAATTTTATGTAATTTAGGTGGTGAAAGATTGGATCAGTTGGAGCCACCATAATTACTGCAAATGAGAATATCTGGGGTGAAAACTATTTATTTTAAAGTCTAGGATTTTATTTTTGCACATAGTACCCATTATTCCAGATTTTCAGACTCTGATTCAAAATTACATCTCTATTATTTTGATTATTGCCTTTGTCATTTATTACCTTTGTCGTGAAAACTTGAATTATGACTATTTGTTAGAAAATGAAGATCTTATCATCCTTGAAAGCTTAAAACCGAAACCCCTTGGAAATCTTATGATGTTTTCCTCATAAAATATTTGATTTTAAGTCTAAATATTTGTCGTGAAAATTTTCATCATTTTAAAAATATTCGGCCAAAAATTCAAGAATTATGTTTTATAATACTATGAAATTTTTTTATATAAATAAAGGGTTTTACAGCTGATGGCTTAAACAGGAAAGCATCAATTCCATGTAGAATATGTTATCGAGTTGTGAAGGTCATATTTGATATGTAACAGAGAATGTTTTTCCTTCTAGTTGAAATTGTATATGAGTGGATTTATATTATATGATCTAATTGACAAAACCCTTATCAATATGTTACCTTTGGGTTAGGAAGTTTTGGGCCCGAAGCTTCTCTGCAAGACAACTGGGAAGTATTGGGCGAATGGTGGCTGGTCTGCCAAGAAAGTATCCACTTTGGGATTCGGTTACCGGGGTGGTCGAAGATTGGCCTACTTGAGCTGAATCAGCACGTGGCTAGTCGTGCCTATTGATTTATTGGTTGCCTCCACCCGAGTGGCCAGTCGGGACAGATTGGAGGGACAAGGAGAAATGATTTTTATATGTTTGTTGGGAGACGTAAGGTTGGAGACCCAAACCTATTACTATTCAACCTGCTATTATGTGAAAAGATTGATATTTGATTCATAAATCAAGTTGCATTGAAATCTATATGTTCCTTGCTCTTAAGTTCTCATTAAGTCATTCGAACTTACTTGAAATTCCATTTTCTTCTCTGGTACTATGCGCAGGGTGAACACGAAATGTATATGGTTTTTATGTATGCTAGTGATGCCTTATCTATAAGTAATTGTGGGTGACGGAACTAACGATCTGTTCGTATTTTATAAAAGTTTGTAATAGATACTAGCATAGTCGCACTTATGTCATATGTAAATGTGAAGTTCTATGGGATCTTTATTTGTAAGATGATCTATTAGAACCCTATAATATTTATTTTATTTTGAAAATTTTTCATAGTTTAGTAGTGTTCAGGCTCAAGGTCGATTAACTTGAGTCAGGGCGCTACAGAGGTATATACACTGTAATTTAATCCTTCATGCAATACTAACGCAAGCACTAGCTTTGGCCTTAGATTCAGGCCTAGAAAACTCACTTTGCAATGTCTATCCTACTTGATGTTGTTCTTTCAATTCCATTAATTTTGCGGGTCCCATTTGGTATAAAGTTTCGGGAATAGCTTTGCTCTAGATATATTTTGATTACAAATTCTATTGAGTTTAATTCTTTAGAAAAGATATTGAGAAACTTATTTGTTGTTGCCACTTTTTCAATTTGGCCTTGCCTGTCTTTAAGGTTCTTTTAACTTCCAATGATGAAATGGTGGATAAAGGTGTATTGATATCTTTTTTCCAACTGATATCTTGACAGTCTTGCTTTGCTTAATTATTTTGGCGAAATAATCAACTCTCCTAAAACAATCAATTTATTCCTAGGATAGGACCATATACCTAATGGTAGTTTTGTAAGATCTACTAGATGTTTTCTTATTATCACTATCTTCTATCTCTCCGATATCTAGTATCAATTGCCAAACAACTATCTATTGATTTACAAACTTTGTGATAGTGGGGCAAGTGTTCAAGAATATGTGATTATAGAATCAAGCAAAACTTCACAAATGAAAGTCTTATCTTCTACTATTTCTTTAAGGTTCAGTATCTAGCTTAGGGATTCTCTTATGTCCCTCATTCTTTTTTTGTCCCAATTTCCTAATGAATCCCAACTGAAATTCTTGAGTTTTAAGTAATCCTTCGAAAGATATTGTGGACCTCTTCATTGTTCCCATTAACATTTGTGAAATGACCTTTTAAAAATTCACTTTCTTTTTTAAGAAGAGGTGTAGGAAGCAGTTCTTCTATAAGGGTTGACTTAAGAGGTTTTCTCTAGAACCTTCTCGAGTGAAATTCACGTTACCTTTGCTTGTGCTCCTACATTCCTGTGTCCTTCCCCCTTTTTGTCTCGTCTTAAATGTTGTTGGATCTCTAGAGTTTCGACTTCACTTTTATGCCTATTCACCACACAAGCATGATGGGGAAATCTCACGAAATAAACCTGCAGTGAATCTTAAACTGAAGTCTTCCAAGAAACTCCTCATTCAATATTCCTTGTCCTTATTAGTATGGGATACGTATTGAATTAATCAATCATGAACCCATACTGGAATGCTATCATGGGACCATTGATAAGATCCATAAACTCTCACTTGTATGTATCTTTCACCACTTGTGGTATGAATCTATCCATGAATTCTTGTACAATTTTTTTTTAAGTCGCAATTCTGCCTTTCGATCATCATTTTTTTCCAATAATCTTGAAGGATTGAACTTTAAGAACCTAGTTAAAACTTTGTTCTTTATTGCTATACCACCTTTTGTAGCACCCTATAATGGTAATATCCTTGATAAGATGTTACCTAAACGGTAGTAAGATTCCATATCAAAAGGGTATGGATTGTATTCCTGCCAAGATGAAAAATTCGTACAAGACCCAAAACTTTAAAACCAGTGATATATACAAGATCTAGACAACTACTTATATAGGCGTAAAACTATACTAAGTAACTTATGTCATTTACGTCATGTTCAAAATTTGAGAAATTTTCTTCTAAGAGCCTATGTGGCTCGCTTGCTCGCTCTGAAGTCAAACCTAGGTAAAGAAAATTGATATCGAAAATAAGTCCCAGTAACCTAGTGAGGAGTCAAAGTCAACTTGTAAGTAAAATGGCACAAGAATAAATTAAGTACTCTCTATTTTATAGTAGAAAAGAACTTGTTGCTCAAATCATGTTGTCAAGTAATCAGTAAGGAAATGATATAAAAGCCATATAAAGTATTCAATAAAATTGCAGGTAGGTCTCCAACCTTATCACTACATATAGAAACATAAAATAAAATTCCTTATTCCTCCGAGTTCCAAGAGGCCTACTCGGGCAATATGCAGAAAAGGCATGACCGGTTACATACTGATTCGGCTCACAGCATAGCTAACCTCCAATTGCCTGTGAGACTGAATCATAATGTGTACTAGTTGGTAGATTAGCTACTTTCGGTATAATGCTACCCGGTCGTCTTGCCGCACTAGTCCCGGGCCCAACTTTCCAAAGGCATCCGCAAGGGTAATAATCAGATCACAAAATCCTAGCAGTTCATATAGATAATATCACATCAGCCATGTATTAAAACACAATATTAAAAGGCCTTGATTTATCATCAAAACCATTACTCGCAAGCATAAACCATGGCGATGTTTCAATCATTTCTAAAATTCAACTAAAGTTTGAAGAAGACATATGGTCTCTTTCAAATTTAAAAATTCAATAAATTTAGCAGACTTGAAAATCTTCATGTTGACACAAATTTCTTATAAAACCATTTTTGAAAACAATCACATATGAACAGATAACTTGATTTAAAATTTATTATGCTACAATCACAAACAAATCAATACATATATATATCACTTATATCTTTATTCAGTGAGGAAGACTCGTCATGTTAAGTACAAGCCTGAGCTTATAGGTCTTCCTGTGAGTAAGCCCCCTTTTTGTCATCAATGTATATCACGATCTTCTCCTAAATAAGTGGAATAGGATATTTCAATTAAGGTGATGTCACAATATAATATGCCCCTCATGTTAGAGATAAGATTATTAATTTTAATTCTTGAGGTCAATAATTTAATGGCCAAATCTTTTAGATTATGAAGATACTCAAATTTGTTTAATTAAAATATTTCATAAGATAATTCTTGATTCATTAGGGATGCAAGGAATTCTTAATATTCTATGTTTATTTAATATTAAGGTCCCGTCCCAGGTTGACTAATTGTCATATTCACATTATGCCTAATTACTCAAACCTTAGATATTTTAAATTTTACAATTAATATATAGAAAAAATGATATTAAGCTACCTGAACTGTTAGCATTTTTGCACTTTGCAACCTAATAAAAAATATCATTTCACTTTGCCATCTCAACTTTGCAAAATTTTCACTTTGCAACTTCAGTACATTTTTCAGGGAATATTCCACCGGAATATTCGCACGTTAGACACATGTATGAATATTAAGATAGAAAAAGTCTCACTTTACCACCTGAACTTCACAAAATTTTGTAGAATGCCACCTACCGATGAAATATGTCCACCGAAAAATACAATTAGGCTGCAAAGTGAAAATTTTGTAAAGTTGAGATGGCAAAGTGAAACATTTTTTTGATTATGTTGCAAAGTGCAAAAATGCTATAGTTCAGGTGGCTTAATGCCATTTTCTCTAATATATAATATAAGATAAAGATAACAAAATTATGTAAGTCTTAATTTAGGTTTAATAATCCTCTATGCTATGCGTTCTAGCCCAATTATTTCTTAAATTCTGAAACCATAAAACCTTAGTCTAGATTCCGTGTCTGGTAATAATCTATCAAGCTCGCAATTAATTTGGGATTTAAATTCATCTTGGGCAATTACTTTAAACTAACGAATAAAAATTTTACCCAACTGGGCTAATTTCAACGAAATTACCCCGAAGGCAAAGTCCAATTCAAGTAGCCCAACTTTTGTTCTTCACACCCCCACCACCACGTTAACACCACCGCCATGTACCACCACCGCTCGCCATTCATCGAGGGACTAAATCACTAGCATCAGGAAGCTTGTCTTGACGTTAGGAATGAAAGACTCAAAAAAAAATTTCAAACCACCACTAACAACGCTAGGAATTTGTGTTTGAAGTTCTCCACACCACCGCACGCCACCACTCTAAAATCTCCAACCACCCTAAGCGATGCCCTTGGAAAGTTTTGGGCCTAGGGCTTCTCGACAAGATGACTAAGCGGTATTGGGCCGACGATGGCTGGTCTGTCGAGAAAGTACCCACTTTGGGATAGATCATAATCTACCACTTCAAGAAAAGTCGGATTAAGGGTCCTAAATTGGGTATACTATTGAAAAACTAACTTGGTGACTTGAGAATTAGATTATAGCACCTACAAATGTCCCAAGAGTAAATGAGGATCTTGAAGAGGATTTGGAGAATGGCACTGGTGGAAATAAGGATGGCAACCAAGAATAGTGCAACTAGGAGTGATAAGCTGAATAAAGAACCTAGGGAATAGATGAAGCTAGTAATTGGACTCTGTAAGAGTGACAAAGGTGAGGAACATTATGAGATACCCTCTAAGGGACAGAGCAAAAAGTTAAAAGATGAAAGGCAAAAAAAAAACTAGTGGACGGAATGAATCTGCTTTTAAGACCTAGGAAAACCAATTAGATTGAGAAAAGGTTTGGTGACTATTTATAGATAATGTATAAGAGCTAAGATTTATACATAGCTATGTTGTAATTTTGTTGCTATCTATTGATAGGGCTAAAGGTCTATTTTGTATCTTGTTAGTACTTAGATAGGTGCATATATATTAAGTAATTGTGTAACAAACCGTTCTGCAGAATTTGATAACTTATTATTTTTAATCCGAATGCACAATTTATATGAAGTAGGTTTTCTTTATGCTTCTGAGAGAAAATTTTTAAAATTATGACTAACTATATAACTACTAACAAATGATTAATTTGACAATAAATTATGACCTCACTACAATTGCAAAACCATCCTATGGCAACCTAAGATGATGTACCTTATGAAAACAACCTCAAAAACCTGGATGAGCTCCCCAACATCAAGCCAAGATACTTGACATAACTGACATTTCTAGACCACCCCCGATCAATGATGAACCTAAAGCATCCCAGAACGAGGAGCAAAATCTAGCTCATCATGGTATAGGTAGATTGGCAAAAGGGCAAATGTTCATTATGTGACAACAAATTATACAATACTGTCGATAACAACCACCAATCGAAAACCTAAGAAACAATCCAAAATAACATTTTGGAAGACAAAAGTGTTGATTAGATTTTTTCTATCTAATTCCCCAAAGTTTCAAGAAGAATCTAATGATTGTAAAGCTGAATCTTGGATCTAAGGATTGAGAAAATCTTTTGAGTTTTGAGCTATGTAGATCAGCAGAAGGAAAGATATGTTGCGCTTTACCCATCATTAGTGGAGAATAATGAATTAGAACAGAACCAAAATGGTATGGGGTGGGCATGGAGAAATTTTGAGATAGAATTTCTTTAGAAATTCATTCTTAAGTTATGAAAAATGCCAGGGAATGGGATGTATGAATCTGGTTCAAGGTATTTGAACAACATATGAGGCAAAATTTAGCCGGCTTATTTAGCATGCCCTTCATGTTCTAGCTAATGAAAGGATGAGGACTAGAAAACTTCTAGAAGGACTTAAGCCGGAATTTCAACGAGCTCTTACTTCTTGCGATCTTATAAACTATAATTGTACAATAGGAAAAGCTCTTCAAGTAGAAGTTGAGCTACTAGAACTCCAGAAATTAAAAAAAAAAAATCAAATCAAGGATAAACAAAAAGAATAAGAGTGTCAAGAAACCAAGGTCAAAAGAGGATAGAATAGATTTCACTAGAGAACAACAGAAAACTTTGCCGGTAGGATAAATAAGATCAATTTTTATCCCGAGAAAAGTGCCATATACACCTTCCTCCCACAAGATATTAACATAGGCTATGGCTTTTGTGGAAAATCATTCCCCAATGATGCAAAATGTTGGAGGAAACTGGGCAATTACTTGGCAGCATGTGATCCAGGATTGCCCCAGTAATTGCAACACCACATCAACTTCCCTAGGAAAGTCAAATGGACCATGGTCAGGACCAAGAGAGAAGTCTCGGGTTAGGATTGACCTTACACTCTTATAAGAAAAGACGTACGGATTCCACTAACGCAATGGAAGGCAAGATATATACCCAAAAAATTTTAGGTGATCCTGTTACTATGCATTTTCTCAAATCTACTAATTTCACATCATAACTAAAACTTTTATTTGACACTTATACACCTCATACGAAGTTTGTAAACTAATAGGTGAATGACTTGTAACTTATGTAATATAACATGGTTGCCCAATAAACTTGGAAGGAGAGAACTATATATTTCAGAGCCCACACTTTTATTCCTGCACACAGTTAAGTTTCTAGCAGTATATTTTTAAGAGCACTCCAACGAGCAGAGGTTAAATTTCAGAGCTTTGAACCTTGAAGGTATTGCTGGGGAAGGAAAACTAAAGTGGTGTGGTTTTTCTTGATTGGTTCAGTTGTTGTCGTTGGGTTTTACATTGCTGTCGCCACCCTTCAATTTTCAGGAGTGGGAAGCGCTATTTTTGTGGATTGCTTGTCAAAAAAATGAGGAAGAAAATGTAGGACTTAAGAGAGAGAGAGAGAGAGAGAGAGCGCCAAAAGAGGGGAAGTAAGATGTGCAAATACTCAATGAGGAATTGAATCTGGTGTCCTTGGTTACCTTAATAGTGTAACTGTTTAGGTGGTAAAGGATGTAATTGAGGTGGCAAGTGTGGGTGCTAAGAATATATGAGGTGTTTGGATAATATTGCACGCAAGAGGCAGTGTAAAACGTGTGAGTGTGGGATGAAAAGATGAGTGATAATGTTTGCAGATTCTTTATATATTTTATTTATATTTTTATACTATTATAATTTCTTTTGCTATTAAGGTTATGAATAGATATATGCATATTCACATGCATATGTTATACAAAAGATCAATACCTATATATTTGTAGTGTATAGAATTACAATATTTATGTGCACATATATATCTTCGATATTTATAAGTATTCATATATAACATATTCAAGTTATTAAATTTTGATGTTACGCACAAATTAATATTTTGGGTTAATTGTGAAGTGAAATATGAAATGTGAAAGCAGGTCAAATCTCATTTAAAACAGACAAAACTAATAATTAGACTAGGAAATCAAATTAAAAAAAAATTAAGGGATTTCAACTACCAAGTTCAAATTAACTTAAATATTTTTGAATAATCAATGAAATGTAAACATGAAATTCTAGTCATAAAAATTGAGTTCCCAAAACTTTAGAATTTCACGATATAGTACAAATTTTCCATATTATGCTTAATTTAATTCAAATTCTCAGATTAGTCTACAAAATTAATTGTAATACATGTAGTTAGGCAAAATCGAAAATTTAAAATAGATAAACCTATGGGTTAGATTTAAAATTGAAATGAATAATACCCGGGGTCTTGCAAACATGGACATATCAAACAATATTTTGAAATCATTTTCAAGGAGTGAATTATGGTTTTAGTTAGTTTTCATTTGCGAGTAGCGTTCTGGATCTAGAGGCAGTCTCTCTAGTACTCTAGGACGTTACATATTTATATTCTTATTTTCAGCAGATTAGATTCACAACCTATTTTTGAATATATTCCAATAAGTTTAATACTGTATTTTACCTCTACAAATATCTTAACTCGATAATCTTTCTAACGGTGACTTCCGATCGATGATTCTATGGTCAAATCTTCATCTATATCCATTTAAATACCTTCCCTACTACTGCCCTTATTCTCGACAACCATGGCAAGCTAGGTTTCATCTATATTTCTGGACATTTTTCTCCGTATTCTAGAGTGATTTTTTATCCTAAAATCACCTACACTCGATGAGATTTCCAATGATATATTATCATGGTCAATTTGACAAGAAAAAAATAGGTTTTGAAGCCTTGAAAATTGAAGGTATTGCAGGGGTAGTGGGGTATCCGAGACATATGGTTTTTGTATGTGTCTGTTTAGATTACAACCTTCAACTCAAGTCTCAAAATGTACTCCAAATCAAAAATATTCTTTATGTTGGACCACCTACTTATTTAATATCAAAGTGAAAGAGAAGATTAAGCTAAAACAAAAATTAAACAAAGCGGAAATAATAATTCATCAATATGAATTAATGCCTAAATCTTCAAAGAATCATCATATGAGCCTAGAATTTAGATTAGAAAAGAGGAAACCAACCTTTGATGCTTCAATCTAAGCAAGGCCGAACACTTCTCCAAGGAGATCGAAAGTTTGTTTCCTTCCTTGATCAAGCACTTGATCTTCTCCAATGGTTTGATCTTCACCAACCTTTGATGTACTCAATCCAATTCTTCAGTTAGATTTTCAAATCTCCCAAGGATTGATAAAAAATCGAAAACTTCCTCCACCAATGCTTCAATGCCATGAGGTGAGGTGATGTTGATCAACTTTTGATCTTCAATCTTAAGTAGATTTGCACCTCTAATGGAAGATCCACTCTTCCTCTTTGATTATTATTCAAGATCTATGGTTAGAGACTAGATCTAAGTATGAATCTATAAAAGAATGTGAGAGGAGATGAGAGAGTTTTTGGAGGGAAGAAATTTTTAGCTTTTTTATCTCAAAAATAAAGTGGCCGAAAATTGTGAAGAGTGTGTGAGGTGGTTATCATGTGGTATTTAAAATGTGATCCTTGCCAACTTGGATGCTTAGTTGGCAAGGTGGCTTTGGAAAAAAGAATCTAAATTCTTCTTTTCAAAATATCTTGGCCTACATGGCATCCAAGTTGTAATTTATGTGACATTTTAATTAACTATTTAATTAGAGTGCTACATAGATTCCAATTAACTTTAAATACTTAATCTTATTTTCCCTCCAAATTTAAATTATCTTCTTGAATCAATTAATTCAACTATTGTAATTAATTAAATCAAGTTAACTATTGATTCAATTAGAATAATTTGACTCTTCAAATTAATCTATTCAGAAGACCAATTTTGACTTTGTTCAAATATTTTGACTTTTAGTCAAAATCTCTCTTTATTTGCCTAAATCTAATTTAGGCAATTATCTCTAATTCAATTAGAGAATCTCCACTTAGATTCATACTGTGACTAAATCGAGAAAGGTGTGTGACCCATTAGACTCATCAATTAATTAGACATGGGCTCATAACTCTTTACGATTTATAATTAATTAAACCATTTAACTAATTATCTATAGAATTATATCTATTAATTCTATAGCACCCAATCTCCATAGTCGATGTCTAACCACAAGCCTATGGAGCCTAATTTATTGATGAATTAATTGCGGTACGAACCTCGTCTACTTACGGGTGTTGTGTAAATACAGTCCCTCTGTTTTCCTTCTCTCGATTGTGGCCTAGGGTTAAGACATTTTCGGCCTCCCTAATAGCCCAATAACTATGCATCTATTCTTAATTATTGATTTGTTTGCATCATCGACTTTGAAAACTCCTTTCCAAATCGACACACCACCTTGGGCAAGGATTTTCTTGAATCAAATCATCATAAAAAACATAAGAGATATACTCGTTCATCAAAATGAGAAAACGAATCCTTTCTTGGAACTCACAAACCTCTATGCGTAGATAACTAGCACCCAACGTGCACTTCATATGATCCGCTAATCAGTGATCGAGATACACATCAAACAATAAGGACCTACCATAAAGCTACCATAGTCCCTCAAGTCTAAAAACTAATTATATGCACTATCATAAGATAGAGAATAATCCATCACTGAATGCCATTACGATTATCTCATGAAATTATCTATGTTGGGTCTCTTAGTAAACTTGTTCTTCTAACAAGTACCCGCTATCATGCACCAGTGTCAACTACTTCGATTATCCATGAAACGGGGTAATGATTCAACTCCTTGAATCATGCATCGTTAGTGCAAGTCTATCCAAATTCGAGATGCCCTCATGTTAAAGATTTTATGACTTGGAGAGTTTAAGATCAAAACATCTAGAGACTAGTTTCATGATCACCATTACATGCGTGACCTAGCTTATATGATTTGGAGGACTTCTTCTATATCGATTGTTGATAAGTCAATTTACGAGGATATGAAGAAGACAGTCATTTTATTTATATTGCAAAAATAAGACTGTTTACACAAAAGCAATAATTATGAAGCCAAATCTAATTGGCTGCGAGACACTACTCTAACACAAAGTTTCTCAAATCTCATTTCTTAGGATACTTAATAGGATTAAAACTTAAATTTACCAAATGATTTGTCCTCATGTGGATGTTCCTCCAATCTTTTCCCCTTTAGCTCATAACTTTAGAAATTTTTGAAGTGTTTTTCATGAATGAAAGAGGAGGAAGAAGAAGAAGAAGAAGAAGAAGAAGAAGAATAACGAGAAGAAGAGTAAGAAAAAGTTGGCAATGTGTGGGAAATGAAGAGCAATAATGGCTATTTACATATGTAGCAAATGGTATTTTTGTAAATAAAGCAAAAAATTTAGTGATTAGAAAAAATGAGATATTTTCCTTAATTTAGGGGAGGGGTGGCCAGTCAAGTTATAGGATTTTTGCACATTTTTTAATCTTTTTTTTTTTTGGGAATTTTAACTGGGCTTTTGAAAATTTTGAAGACTTAGGTTAGGCTTGAGTAAAGCATTTTCTTGGGCCAAATTAAGCGTTTGAGAAGATCTTGTTTGCAAGAAAAATTTTAATAGATGTGATAAAATATTTTGATTATGAGAAAAATTGTGAGGAAAGATTTTGAGTTTGAAAATAAAATTAAGGGAATTTTCGGGTTGTTACACAATATGCCCCACATATCCTCACAAATGAGAGAAGGAGGACAAGAAAGTTTGTAGAAGGTTTAAAGTCAGAACTTAAGCGTAACTTAGTTTCATGTGACCTTCCAAATTATAATCATGTAGTAAAAAAGGCTATGGAGATTAAGGGTGAATTCCAAGAACTTCTAAAATTAGATAATAAGTGGAGGAAAGAGAAATGTTCTTGGGGTCACCTCGTGGTTCCTGGAGGGTGGAGATGATAGGGTCCGTCCATGGATTTTCTTTCTTCTCTTTTTGCCACATATCATGCAAATGGCTGAAGGAAGATATATAGTACATCAAGCTGTTTGCAAGTGTCAGCTGGATACTCTTCGCCAGTATACTACACACAATCAATTTTTGTTCCTATTGATTTGAAAAATCATAGCCAGCATCTTGATCGTAATTGAGTTGATTTAGTAACTTTGATTATGAGTCAGTCCAAATTCATTATAGTACTATTTCATAAGTCAGTCTTTTTTTTTTTTCCCTGATAGAGAGATTTTACTTTAGATGATATTTTCATTGAGTTGTGGCATCAAATGTGAAAGTGAAGATTAAGCTAAAATAAAATCAAACGTAGCGAAAATAATCATTTATCAACATAAATAAATGCCTAAATCTTCAAAGGCTTCTTATATGAGCCTAGAATTTAGATTAGAGAAGAGGAAACCAACCTTTGATACCTCAAATCCAAGCTTGACCGAAAATTTCTTGCAGCCAATTTGTTGATCTTCTTCTTTGATCAATGCTTAATCTCCACGAAATCTTGATGAATTCAATCCAATTCTCCAATTGAATCTTTGAACTCTCTCAAGAAGTTGAAAAACAACCACCTCCAAAGCTTGAAGAAACCGTAAGCTTCAATTCAATATATGATCAACTTTTGATCTTCAATCTCAAGTAGATTTGCACCTCCAATGGAAGATCCACTCTTTTTCTTTGATTATCACTCAAGATATATAGTTAGAGACTATATCTAAATATAAATCTATGAGAGAACATGAGAGGAGATGAGAGAGTTGGAGGGAAATTAAATTTCAGCTGTAAAGTTTCCTAATGGCCGAAAATGTGTGCCTTGTGTGGGGATGGTTATTGTTTGGTATTTAAAGTGTGATCCTTGCTAACTTGGATACTTAATTGACAATGTGGTTTTGGAGGGAAGAATCTAGATTCTTCTTTACAAAATATCTTAGCCTACTTAGCATCCAAGTTGGTTAATTTATATGGTATTTTAATTAACTATTAATTAAAGTGCTACACAGATTCTAATTAACTTTAAATACCTAATTTTATTTCCCTACTAATTTAATTTATCTTCTTAAATCAATTAATTTAACCATTGAAATTAATTGAATTAAATTAACCATTAATTTAAATAGAATAATTTGACTCTTCAAATTAATCTATTCAAGAAGACTAATTTTGACTTTGGTCAAATATTTTGACTTTTAGTCAAAATCTCTCTTTATTTGCCTAAATCTAATTGAGGCGATTATTTCTAATCCAATTATTGAATCTCCACTTAGATTTATACCGTGACTAAATTGAATAAGGCGTATGACTCATTAGGTTCATCAATTAATTAAATATGGGTTCATAACTCTTACGATTTTCGATTAATTAAACTATTTAATTAATCACCTATAGAATTTGTGACACCCCAACAATTCCCTTTCAAATAAAATCTTGAATCACCGATTTTCGAATAATAATTCATTTTTAAAATCACGAACATCGTTTTGACGTCAGATAAGTTTTGTGCATTCAAAAGATTTTTATATATTTAAGTTTTGTTTCATGCCCCGTTTTAATCCAAACGAGCCCTGAGATTTTCCCAAATTAAAATTCTCAAATCATGGGTTTTGTAAATTAAACCGATTTCAAATAAAATGAGAATTTCAAGATACATTTTAACACCCGAAAATCATCCCCTTTTACACCCCGAAATCCTGGTCCAATACATTTTATTAAGCCTAAATCAAGTCTAACCAAGACCCTAACTATAACCACATTTTAATTTATTATTTAAACACTTAAAATAACAATTAACTAAACAAATAAGCACATAGAAATGGGAGGTATGGCCTAAAGATCAGAAAATCTGCAAAGGGTAAAGAAGGGCCAAATTTTGGTTTCACTTGCCATAATGTTTGGTAGAAGTTGGTGGATTTTGGCTTATTTAATCAAATATAACATGGACCAAGCCTCTACAAATTTTTACACTATAAATAAGGGGTTGGAAAGTGTGGAAATTCTTTACACCATCAAGTTTGCTGAAAGAAGACAAGCATACCATTTCCCACTTTATTCCTCTCTTCCTCTCGGCACACTAGCACACACACGTACACTTGGATTTTCAAAGAAAACAAGAAGAGTTTTAGAAAAGGGAATTTAGGTGGTGTTCTTCTCGAACCTCCGGTAAGTTAAGACTTAGTTTCCCTCGTGATTTTTAGTAAGTTGTAACTTAAGATTAACCTAAAACTTAATATTTTGCGTCTAGATGTTGATATTTCGGATTGCTCGATTTCTAGCACTTTAAGCTCCGGACGACAAGTAAGACTTACAGAATTCTTGCCTCTTTCATACGATCATAAGCTCTTATCCTTCATGCTTTATTCGTTGCCTATCTTGAGCTTATGATGCCTTTATTGATCATGCTGTGACACTTGTGATTATGAGCTTTGTAATGCCGTTGTTACGTTTCTTGATATTCTATGCTCGATATTGTTGATATGCCAAACTTAATGCTTGTTGAACTTATTAGACATGAACATTTATGCCTTAGTTTGGACTCAAATAGTTGGACCATGGACTAAAGAGGAGGACTTGAACAATTAAAAAATGCAAGAAAAGAAAAAAATGACAGCCTCTTGTATAAGCTTCGGTTAACACAACACTTAACTTCTTAACTGCCCAAACTCAACTTTCACTCATCCGAATGACTCATATAATATACCGTTGGAAACCTATTTGAGTCTAGATGTTTTTAGAATCAAGAATTATGAAAAACAAAGAAGGAAAATGAGTGAAAATGGCCTCGGAAGGCCGACTGCCATTTCCATCATTATCCAGTTACGTCTGTTTTATCTTCAACTTCTTGGCTTTGAAAACTCGACTTCTCCTCATCCAAATGACTCATATAATATACCGTTGGAAACTTCTTTAAGTGTAGATAACATTAGAATTTTGATTCACTCAAAAATATGGAAAATTATGGTCAGAAACAACCATAGAACATGACCCGCCAGATTTTCGAGAAGCTGGATGGAATCTGCCTTGACTTCCACTTTCAAAAAAATTGAAAATCGAACTTTTCCTTATCGAATTAACCCGAAAAATATACCATTAGAAAGATTATTGAGTCTAGTTAATTACGGAGTTAAAATACAAATTTTAACTCATTAAGATGAATTTTTAAAATAATCGAAAAGTGAACTGCCGCTGGAAAAATTTTGATTTTGAGTTATTTTGATATTTTTATGAAATATCTTTAAATTTAAAACTCCATAATTTTAAGAAAAATCATGTTTTGATCCGAGTAAAATTTTTAGCCGATTTTCAAATAAAATAAATTTTAAAATTTCATTTATTCCAAATAATTTCTTTTTTATTTTACCTCTTTTAACAAGATAAAGATTTCAACATGAAAAATCCCCTGGTCTATAGTCCAATTCCGATACAGTCTATAATCTCAATTTCGATCCATTTGTTCTCTACAATCTATGATTCCAAATTTCGATTCGTTTGATTGATATGATTGACCGTATTTTCGAATTGTTCATTATGATTGGTCAATCAAATATGTGTCGAATGGCTTCATAATTATGAGGTATGTTTGAATATCCCATTTATTGTTAGCCTCATGAAAGCAAGCAAGTTGGGCCCTGGGAATTTTCTGGAGTATTGGATTGGGCAACGTCGGGTTGTCGGTCCGAGCTCTCGTAAATCCCGGCAAATGGGATAGTTCGGATGACCCTGGAGGTAGGGTTTTGAAGAGCTATCCTAAAGCACGTACGTCGGCTGTGCTTTACTATTTATAAGTTGCTCCCTCGGGAGTTTAGAGGGATAAGGAAATCAAATATTATAAGTTGGAGTTATAAGGGTGATAGATTTACCAAAGAATTTGCCTCGACCATACGACTCGAATGTGATTAAAGTTATTGAGAAATGTTTGATATGCTCGTCCGTTTGTTCAAGTTCGTTTATGAAAATCACATTCTGGTCTTGTTGTTAACGTACCCCTTATTTGGAACTCTCTCGTTTCTATTCCTATGCCATAAGTTTTACTGGGTCGTGTGACTCATGATTCCACCATATTATGTAGGTTTGTAAGTCTTGAAGATCGACTATAGCTCCAGCATGAACGTGAATAGCTCATTTTGAAGTGTATTAAGTAGTGAATTTTGTTAAGCTAGAATTTGTAAGCTTATAAGTTTTACTATTTATCGGCATGTAATAGATGGTTAGGTACTCGTGTATTTTGGACTATGTTATCAATTTGAAATGTTATTTTGGGAATTTAGTTCAATTGTTTCCTGGTAGTTCGTGTTTTTAATTTAGATTGTTTTTAGTTCGCGAGTAGCGTCTCGAGTCGCGGGGCGGAATGTCGTCGTGACACGGGGCGTTACAGAATTAATCTATATTAATTCTAAGTACCAAATTTTCATAGTTGATATCTAATTATAAGTTTATGGAGCCCAATTATTGGTGAATTAATTGTGGTGTGAATCTTGCCTACTTACGCGTGCTGTACAATACGGTCCCTCCGTTTTCCATCTCCTAATTATGGCCTAGGATTAAGATATTTTCGGCGTTCCTAATAGTCCAATAACTATGCATCTGTTCTTAATGATTGATTCATTTGTATCCTCCACTTTGGAAACTCTTTTCCAAATTGATACACCATCTTGTGTAAGGATTTTCTTGAATCGAATCATTATAGAAAACATAGGAGATATACTCACTCATCAACACGAGGAAACGAATACTTTCTTCGAACTCACAAACCTCTACGTGTAGATAGCTTGCACCCAATGTGCACCTCATATAATCAGCAAATCAGTGATCGAGACGCATATCAAAGAATAAGGACCTATCATAAGATTACTATGGTCCCTCAAGTTTAAGGACTAATTATATGTATTATTGTAAGATAGAGAATAATCCATCACCGAATGCCACTATGGCTATCTCATGGATTCTCTATGTCGGGTCTCTCAGTAAACTTGTTCTTTTAACAAGTACCCATTAACATACATCGGTGTCAACTAAATCGATCACCCATGAAACGGGGCAACAATTCAACTTCTTGAATCATGCATCGTTAGTGCAAGTCTATCCGAATCCAAGATGCTCTCGTGTCGAAGATTCTATGACTTGAAGAATTTAAGATCAAAACCTCTAAAAACTAGTTTTATGATCACCATCATATATGTGACCTAGCCTCATAGTCTTATATAATTTAGAGGACTTCTTCCATATCGATTGTTGATGAGACAATTTGCGAGGATATGTAGAAGATAACCATTTTATTATATTGTAAAAATAAGACTGTTTACACAAGAACAGTAATTACGAAGTCAAATTTAATTGGCCGCGGGACACTACTCTAACAGAATGTTTTTAGTAGTTTAAATGTTCTAGCATTTGAAACAATGACAACTTTTGCGATTACATCCAATAAAATAAAACATCCTTTTATAACTAGTGAAGCAAAACCAAAGTAATTTGCTTGTATCTATTAATCCTTTTTTTTTTTTTTAACTTAACACTGTATCTAATATCAACTAGTTGATTGGCGGTGATCAATTACATTCTTTAAAATTTAAATTTATTTTCTTATGCATTAGTTTCTTTAAAAATTGGAAAAAGTTTTCTTACTTTGGTCCATTAAAACATTGGACTCATTTCATCCCTCTTTTGTTCTTTTTTCTTTTTTTTCTCTAGGGTTGTCAATGGAGCAAATTTTCATCCAAATCCGATCTAAATCTAATCCGGATTTTAGGATTTTATACCAATTAAAAATGCTTATCTAATAAACCTAGATGATTATATATATTTTAATATTAGTACTAAATATTAATAGTTGTATCTTTAATGTCATTTGCTTATAATATGTGATTTTATTGTTATAATTATTTAAATAATTAGTATGAATAATGACATAAACTTTATTTATTATACTTTTTTATGAAAATGGAAAGGCACAAATTATTTTTTTTGGATTCGAATCTAAATTTGGAGTATCAGATCTTTATCGTATTTGATCCGGTACCAAAAATAAAGATCATATAGGGTTCAGATATGATTTTGAATATGAATCTTATCGAAATCCAAACCTAACCAATTTACTGCCCTAATCTTTTTTCAATTATTAAGCTCGAATAAAAATTGATGTTAGTGCCAAGACTATTTGTTCAAATGCTAAATTGAGACCCTCCAAAAATGATTAAGAGGTCCTGAATCGATTTTACTGGAAACTTTACAATAAATAATAATTATTTATTTTCATTCGTTCAAAATATAAATACAATCATTAATAATGTCAGCTGTTCCTCAGAAAAAAATTAGCATGTACTAGCCTAGCTTGTTCTTACCTGGAGTAGTTGGGCCGCAAACTAACAGGCCGAGAAGTTGGACTGGCGCCAGCCACTGGGTTGGGTTCAATACACTATCTTATTTGCAACATCCTCGCTTCTTTTCCAGAACAAGGGGGGATTTTTCGCCATAAATATTAAAAAGCAAATAATGTTGGACAAGATATATATATTCCCAATTTTAGACAACATCATTTTTCGAATTTCTTGTTTAATATACAACAATCGTGGGAGAAAAAAAAGGGCAGATTGCTTACTCAAAAGTCAACGTGAAATAATCTTTCTTTAAAAATATTTTTAATTTTATAAAAATAAAATTTTAGTACACGCAATGAGTATGCTACAATTGCCACTGATTAAATAATTTTTGTGCTATTGTAAAAATTTCTAGAAAAATTCTGATATACGTAGAGATAAGTGTCCTTTCTTTTTAGGTGAAGTTAATACATCTAGCATACATCATTCTTAGATCTTTTTAAATTCATATCATAAACAATTATATCAATGTTGTAAGTACAAATAAATACAAATATTTTTTTGAATAGAATAACACTCATACTAATGCAATTTGAATTCAAGGTCTTACTTATCATCTGGAGTTGGATATACTCTTTTTTTTTTTGTTTTTTTTTTGGTGCAATGGAAAGCAACATGTATAATCCTAGAGATCATTAGTTAAATTAGAAAATGGTAATTAAGTGAACGTAAAGCTAAGTCAATAAGAGATAATTTTCTCTATTACTTAAATCAAACTAAATAAACTTAAGAACAATCATTTCTATGAAAAAATAAAAAAATACTAAGAAAAAATGTTGAAGTATGCTTTTGTTGCCAATTCAAATGAACCAATGAATCGGTTAGGATTCTCCATTCTAAAATGATGTTATATCTCATATTTCTTTGTATCAATTCACTTTGAATCTTTTATTCTAATTCGTGTTCTATCTCATTTCCAATGCATGGATGCCTGCCAAATGTCTGTCGTCCACAACCCTATATTTTTATTACAAAAAGATCTAATACACTTTGCATGTATTGAAGATGAAAAATCGGAGATGAAAATCTATTTTAAAACAGCGGATCCTAACCAGCACTAAATACATGTTAAGTATATTAAATCTTAATTTTTCATTAAATCATATTTAAGTTTTTTTTGTATCATACATCTGGTAAATAGTCATATAATAAAATATGAGATAATAAAATATGAGATAAAACACGAATTTAAGTAGAGGATTTAAAGAGATAGTCAACATTTACTCCAACGAAAAGACAAGCGCTCCTGCTCATTCATAATCCAATCAATTCTTCACAAGCAATAAACTTCCGCAATAATTTTTCGTTCCTTTGGAAAGGTACATTTTTATCTTAAAAATGTCGTCTACTTGGATTAACTTACAAATGTTGAGAACCTGAGACGTAACACATCAAAGGGATATGTACGTTAATGTTAGTGCGTTATTTATTATATTGAAAATAAAATTATTTAATTCGAACATGCCAAGAGTTGACTATTCAAACTATTTTTATACTTCACTTACTAAATTTTTTTCTACTCAATCAATTATCCGAACTTTAAAAAATCTGCACTTTATCATATTAACTTTATTTCCAGTGGAATATTTATGATTATTCCGTCTTAATATTTACGATTGTTCCATCTCAATATTTATGATTATTCTGTCTCGAACATAATATATATTTTGATCTTTCAAATGGATGGAACAATCTTTAAGTTGTAATAAGCATTTGAATCGGAATGAAATATTTGTAAATATATCAATTCATTTTCTATGGAATACTTGCAAATATTCCGTCTCGATTCGAAAGGTGATTGCAACTTAAAAGTTATTTTGGTTTTTCAAATGGATAAAACACCCTTTAAGTTGTAATTAGCATTCGAACTAAGATAAAATATTTGCACATATTCCACTCGATATAAGTTGATATGGTAAAGTGTGACTGTATTAAAAATTTGGATAGTTGATTAAGTCAAAAAAAAGTATGGTGAGTAAAGTGTAAAAATGATCATAATTTAGATGGCAAAGTGGATTTATCCGTAATTTATAATACGTTCTTCTTTGTTTACTATTTAACACGTTTCTTCATGACTAAATCTTCTCCAAATGAATGTAGACGAAATGATATTTGGATATAATTGAATTTTTCATGTCGTTCTATATAAATAAATAAATAAAAACCTAAATCACATACTAATTTCAGTGGATAATATTTCAATATAACTGAACTTTCGTGTTTAAAGATGAACTTTAACCTAATTAAACATTGTAACTAATTCTAGTTGTAATTCTCATTTCCATCTCAAGATTATCTAATTGTGTAGATAATTTAATCCTCAGAACGGTTATCAATGAACAAAAATTTAGCATTTTCAAAGATTTATCCATATCAAATATCAAAATCAACTTTTCCAATTCACATCTACTCAAGCCACTCGAGCAAAAAAAGAAAACCATTGGATCAAATTTCACCCATCCACCCATTTTGGAGTTGGACCAAATCTGTATAACATTTTTATTCTCAAAATAATGTTGTCCACTTCGATTAAGTTGCAATTCTTCTTGCTGCTCTTCTTTCTTTTTTTTTTTTTTTTTTGTTTCCTTTTCTTCCCTTTTCTTTTGGTGGGGCAGGGGAGTAGTGGTGGCGAAGGGGGTAGGGGATTAAGTAGCAAAAGTTGACTGCTGGGAACTTGAGATGCAGCTCATGAAAGGGACGTTTATGACCGCAAAATATTTATTATAATGGAAATAAAAAATCAGAAAATTGGACACGTCATGTAGTGGGAACCAGAGTTGGCGGGGTTAGCCACTTGATAGGTTGAAAATTGGAATCGGGCAGGGTACACGTTGCACAGCGTGTGGCCCCATCGCCACTGAGTACGTCAATGATTTGTCCATCTTCTACTATTTCTTGTGTATAGGATAACCTACTGCAAATTGTATTCATAATATCATATTCCTGAAATCCTATCTATTACATTATTATATTAATAATATATGGCGTCCATTGGTGATAAATCTGATGTTTATAGTCAAAAGTTTAAACTAGGAAAGTACGAATGTTAATATATTTAGTTTTATGGTGAGAGATTGTTTAATTATTTTACTTATTTGATTTTTATTCATGATAATAATTTAAAAAAAAAAATCAGCAAAGTCTTTTCTCAGTCGCAAGGTAGATATCTCATCATTATAGAAGTCATTAATTCGATTACCACCAATATATGATGCTATTTTTCTACCGTATGATAGCTTTAAATGTATTTCTACTGTATATATATAGTAGTTGATTATTGAAGATTTTTTCTTTTTTTAATTTTTTCAAAAACTATTTGATTGTTAATTGGAGACACCTCTAGCCAAGATATCAGTATTCGAATTTGTTTTTCTACTGAACAGTAAGCCATTTTTCATTGAATAGTTGTCTTATTTGTTTGTTAGTTCTTGTACTTGATATTTGTTTTTTATATAATTATTGATTAATTAATGATATAACGAACCGTATCTAAAAAAAAGAAAAACAATAACAAAGATTAAAAAATAAAGAGATTTAAGAGAAGAGTGAAAAAGAAAAGCAGTTTGAAAAACGATGAGAAAAAAAGCGTGAAATACATTCAGGTTGTTCATAATTTTGTGAATTTGATTAATTTTAATAATACATTAAAAAAATACTATAATAATTACTCTAATTAATTCCTAAAATAGTATAAGTATGTATAATTAAATACATAACTGTTAAATTCATATCAGAATCCACATTGCAAATTAAACATGTCAAAACTATTACAAATAATTTTGATCAAAAACTGTAGAATACGTCCTAAGGTTAAAATACGTTGCCCCTAAGTTATATACAATGCCCATTTGCTGAGCACCCTAAACTATATCGCGTGACATTTACCTCAGTGACTATTTATCATTTAATTTCTTTCTTCACTTTTTTTTATTTCTTTTTCATCATTTATCTTTTCTCTTATTCTCCATTATTTAATAATGTCATTACTTTTTACTTCATTGTTGATCGTGAATATTGACTAATTTTTAAGTGTATTGGGGTTTAATAATTAGAATTTAATTAGGTTTTTATAAAGCATTTTCAGAATTTTGATTTATAAGTTCTTATTTATAATTTTATTTCAATAATATCATTTTAAGATTCAATTTAAAGTTGATTATCAATTTATAAACATAATATATAATTGTAAATTGTCATCAACTTGTAAGCTTGAACTCGTGTGGATTTCAAGGTTGACTAGCTATAAACTTTTAATTGTCTTGCCGTTTTAATTAATATCTTTTTTTGTTGTCGGCTTTATACTTGAAACTACCAAATCAATTTTTTTTTTTTTT
>JACFYI010003665.1:1446174-1462562 GCA_014898755.1 Handroanthus guayacan
AAAGAGAAAAGAAAAAAGAGAGAGAACAGAAAGAGAGATGTAAGAAATTTTATGTATGGTGATTATGTTGGACTGAAATTAATTTGAGAAGCATAAAAGTTGCACACTTCAGCAAGGTAATGCCTTTTATAGGCAATTACATCAACAGAAAAGACAAAAAAAAGGATCAGATTCATGACTAACAAACTTCTATTTTGACTTTAACTTAATATCTACAATCAAATAAAAGAGCCACATCCCTAAAGACTAGGACAAATCAAAACAGGATATCTAACACTCTCCTTTAAATTGAAATTATGTTTAGCTCAATAGTTTCAGTTTAAACTTGACATCGAACTAAACTCTTCATATTGCAAACACCAAGTGAGCTTCTCAGCTTCATGAATGCTGCAAATTTGAGGGGCTTGGTGAGGATATCAGCAGCCTGTTCTTCACTTTTGCAATAAATAACATTAGTTTTCTCTTTCTTTGTCAAATCTCTCAAGAAGTGCAAGTTGACATCAAAGTGTTTACTCCTTCCATGTCGAACGGGATTCTTTGAGAGTTTGATAGTTGAGTTATTGTCATACCCCTTTGAGAAAAATGGAGCTCGTCAAGATTATTTCTTATCCACATTGCTTAACAAGCACAAGAGGTTGCTGCTACAAACTCGCTTCATTCCAAACCTGTCTAAAATTTCTTGTGCATATTTCTTTTGTCCAATAAAAATTCCACCAACAAATTGTTTGACTTCTATGCCAAGAAAATAATGCATTAGCCAAATGTCAGACATGTCAAATTCCTTCGTCATGGACTCCTTAAGTCTGTCAAGCATTCCTTCATTATTTCCAGTTAGAATTAAATCATCCACATAGAAGCACACAATAATAATATTCCCACCTTCAATTTTTATAAGAAGAATGTCCTCATACAGGCATTTATTAGATCCAGCCTTTAAAAAATAAGCATCTATACGACTATGCCAAGCTCTGGGAGCTTCATTCAATCTGTACAATGCCTTTTTTAACTTATACACGTTTTGCTCATATCCATGTTTCACATAATTAGGAGGTTGACCGATAAATATGTGTTACTGCAAATCTCCATAAAGAAATGTTGATTTAACATCCATTTGAAAAATCAGCAAGGTACTTTGTGCTACCAAATCCACCCCTAATATGATGGTGTCAAGTCTAGCCACCGGAGCAAAAATTTCTTTGTAATCAACACCAAATATGTGCTTGTATCCTTTAGCCACCAATCACGTTTGTGTTTGTCAAAATCACCATTTTCTTTCAATTTTGTCTTGTAAACCCATTTAACTCCAATTGTCTTTTGTTCGCTCGGTAGATCAACTAGCTCCCATGTATTGTTTCGCTTAATGGCATTGATTTTATCATCCATGGCCTTTTGCCATTTTGACTCCTTCGCAGCTTCATGAAATGATATGGGATCACAATCTGAAAATAAAGCAAAGTGAGTTAGTAGATCCTCCGATAGATTAATCCCAATTACCTCAAAGTCATTCATCTATGTTGGTTTTCGTTTATTTCATTGCAGCCGACCTTCAACTTCCTTTTGTTGATTTAAAGGTTCAATTTGTGGACTACCTGGACAACTTTCAGTTGTAGCTGTTGGTCGCAAATGATGCTCCTCTTCAAAATCTACTAGAATTCTTCCATCTATTTTTTCTCCCCATGTCCATAAGTTCTCTTCATCAAACACCACACCAAGGCTAATGATTACTTTCTTTGTGTCCGGATTATAAAGTTTGTAAGCTTTTGACTGTTTATTAACACTAAGAAAGATACATTTTTCAGCTTTGTCTTCAAGTTTTGTTCTCTTTTAATCTGGAATGTGAGCATAACTAATGCATCCAAAGATTTTGAAGTGGTCAACATTTGGTTGGTATTCGCTCCAAGCCTCTTCTGGTGTTATGTTTTGAACAGCATATGTTGGACTTCTATTCAAAACACATGAATGCTCTATTGTACTGTTTCAGGCGAAAATTCTTCTGGGACATTACTCCTTCACAAAAGACTTCGCACTATATTCAAGATAGTATGATTTTTCCTTCGCTCATACCATTTTGTTGATGAGAGTAAGTTGTTGTAAGTTGTCTTTTAATCTCATGAGATTCACAAAAATCTACAAATTCTTTTGAATTGTACTCGCCGCCACGATCACTTTCAAAGAACTTTTATTGAACTTCCAACTTCATTCTTAGCATGGCCTTAAAGCTTTTAAAGGTTGTAAAAGCTTCAGACTTGTCTTGCAAGAAATATACCCATGTTTTTCGACTAAAGTCATCAATAAACGTTATGAAATAATATTTACCTCCATTGGATTTTGGATTTATGGGACCGCATAAATCTGAGTGAACCAATTCCAATCTTTCTTTGCCTCCTTGAGATTTTCCTTTTGGAATGCTGTCACGAGATTGCTTCCCAATCACACAATCTTCACAAACTTCTGCGGTTGCCGAAAAATTGAGTTTCGGAAGTCCAGCTACCATATCTATAACACTTCAAAAATTTTCTTAATTAAAATCATAACTTTTCGATTTTCAATGATAAAATATCTTTGCAATCACAAAAATTGTTCTATTGTCAAAATAATTTTCTTGCACCCGAAAAGTTTTTGTACAATCGAAATCTCGTTTAAGCCCCATTTTCTGCCCAAAATGAGTCTTTTTGGCCATAAACCAAGCCCACACTTAGACCTAACAATTAACAAATTTCAAAAAAAAAAAAAAAAGAATAAAATCTACTGCAGATCGGCAGCAGCATGAAGAGGTGAGGAAATCCCTTACCCACTCCCATCAATCCATTCAAATCACTCAAATGTCTTGAAAATTGCAAATAGAGCCCTTGGCCAAGTCTTCTTTGCAATCAAACCCTCCTTCGTTCTCTATAAATAGACTAGAGGATCAATTGTAGTTCCTTCCACTCTCTTGCAAAACAAAGTTAAACTCTCTAACTTCCTTTTATTACATAATATTTCCTTGCTACTTTCAAATCTTAAGGAAGAACTACAATCATAAAAAACTATCATTCTAGCATTTGACAAAAGAGTTGATGAAGTAGGAAAGAACACTCTCTAACACAAGTTTCTTGGTAAGGAATATGGATATGTATAAGTATATATGGTTGTTACAAGGATGTATGTTAAACTTAAGCTTGAATCTCCATTTTTGATAGGTTGTGAATCTCTTTTGGATCAACCTAACACGTCAGTTAAGAGCTTAGAGTGAGGTAAGATTTATGGCTTTTCTCCATTGTCTCTATATGAAGTTTTGTGACCTTTGTTGATCTAAATTGTGATTTGTTGACTCCATTCCCGTTCGAATGATGTCCTGAACCTCTTGAATGATAAAAAAACCCGCATTCCTAGCATGAATGTACTCTATAGACTTTGGACCATTGGACAATTCTGAATTTTGATGTGACAATGGGAAGAAAAACGATCAAGGACTTAAAAATCGATTTTTCCACTTTACCATGTAAAATAAGCTTAAAATTTAAATCTGAAAATCTTTGTTGAAGATGAAATTTTTGGAAGCTTGGAATCTAGTCCAAAAACGTGAAAAAAAAAAAGAGTATATATATATATATATATTTTGCTAAACAAACGCCAAAGTGCTATAGCACTTCGACTACTGGAAAGAAAAACTTTATTTTGCTGAAACAGATGCCAGAGTGCCATAGCACTTTTTGGAAATGCTATAGCACTTCGGCTACTAGCAAGAAAATTTTTATTCCACTAAAACAAACGCCAGCGTGCTATAGCCCTTTGTAGGAGTGCTATAGCACTTCGACTACTGGATTTTAGTTAAAATATGATGATCTATTTTCTACTTCGTTTTATCACTCATGTCCATATTTCCCCTTTTAAACACGTTTAAGGCCTTGAAAACCAAAATCTTTTCTAGTCCATGGTCCAAATTCGATTGGTATGTTTGATTCGTTTGTTTGTTGAAAATGTGGCTATATGATCACGATATGTTCGTATATGTCTTGATATGATTCGTTTGTCCCTAAACCTATATGAATGTTCGTATGTTGGGTCCTGGGAATATACAGAGAGATTTAATTGGGCGACATCGGGTCGACAATCGAAACTCCTGAAAATTCTTGTTTGGTGGGTAGACCGGATGAATTCTGGAGGTAGGATTCTAAAGGGCTATTCTATGGCACGTGGAGTCAACTATGCCTGTTTGTATGTATGATGCTCCTTGGGAGAGTATTGGAGGGATAAGGCTGACATGCTTGATATTAAGGGTGAGCACGAGACGAGACGGGACGGGCTGGGATTTTGCATGTCTCGGTCCTGTCCCGGTTTTGATTCGGGAGACACTAGAATGTGTCTCGATCCCGATCTCAATCTTGACTTGTCCCGATTTTGTCCTGTCCCGAAAAAATGGGGACGGGACCAGGACACAGCTTGTTAATTTTGAACTAAAAAGAAAACAACAAAAAATAAGATATCAAATCAAAATTCGAAATCAAAATATTAAATTCTATAATTTTAATGTACACTAAATGACATACAATAAAAATATATTCATTGTTCCACAAAAATAAAGCCGTTGGGCAACCCAAAATATTGACATACTAAATTTGATTAAAACAAAGCTAGTCTCAATCCTCAAATAACGGAAAAATATAGATGACAATTCACAAACCATAGAAAACAGTTATTCTAATGTCGGAGGATCATTAGCTGAATTTGAAGGTCCAATCCTACTATCACCTGCGCAAATAACCAAAATGTCATAGTTAAATTAACAATTTAAATATAAAAATTTAAATAGAATATTATCAAGTAATAAAGTAACTTGAAGTAATATTGTCTGTGCTTTCAAATAGATCAAAATCTTCATCAACTTTGAAATGCGTAGGGGATAACCAATTTTGCGCTCAAATGAGAGCTTCTGTCATTTTCGGCGAAAGTGAACTCCTAAAACGGTCAAGGACACGCCCTCCTGTACTAAAGAAGGACTCAAAAGAAACTGTGGAAATTGGAATAGCCAAAATATCACGTGCCATAAGGGAGAGAACCTTATATTTTGTTGAATTGATCTTCCACCAACCCAAGACATTAAAATTTCTTTCATCCTCACAAGGCTCCAATAAGTATCTCTCAATCTCAGATTTCTTTTCAATATTATATTTTTCTTTTTTTTTTCCCACTTATTTAATCTGCTTTGAGAAACACTTTTTAAAGTTCTCTTTCCATCAACATTGACATCTTCATCCCCACTCTGTATAGAGTCCGTATAATCTTCTCGATCAGTAGAGCTGTTGTTGATCTCACAAGAATAAAATTCGTATAAACTTGCCATAGTATCTTCAATTCTATTAACCATCAATGTAGCCGTGACCGAATTATAAAGATCCTGAAAAGTCCAGTCCACATATTCAAGCTTATATCTAGGATCTAACACAACAGCAACAAGTATC
Organism: Handroanthus guayacan; assembly: GCA_014898755.1. Lineage (NCBI taxonomy): Eukaryota > Viridiplantae > Streptophyta > Magnoliopsida > Lamiales > Bignoniaceae > Handroanthus > Handroanthus guayacan. The sequence continues at coordinate 1,451,616 of JACFYI010003665.1, forward strand.
AATAGGTTTATGTTTTTTGGCTTCCCAAAATACTTATTGTATTTGCCCCTTATATCACACGCCATCATTTTCAAACACGAGTCAGAACTATTACTCCATTTTATCAACTCAGATTGAATTGATACTAACTCATGAAAACAATTACAAGATGTCACGTATGGTGAGCCAGATACATTACAAGTCACCTCATAAGATATTGCCAAAAATTTAATAAAATTTCGAGCATTTTCCCAATCAACCATTGTTGGTGGCCCACTCTCATTTTTAAAATATAACTCATACCCCTCATCTTCTTCCTCCATCCTCTCGAAAGCTTTTTGAAATTTCTCTGCCCGTTCCAAGATCATATATGTCAAATTCCATCTAGTTGGTACATCCAAACAAACACTACTCTTACTACTAATTTTTTCTTCTTGAATAAATGTTTTAAATTTTTGAAGATGTGATAGAGAAGACCTCACATAGCGAACAGCTTCTCGAATAGAGGGAATTGACGGATGCAAGTCTTTCAAGCCCTCATTAACTACAAGATTTAAGATATGTGCAGAACATCTAACGTGAATGAAGTCCCTATCACAAACCAATCCATTCCAACCTCTCAATCTCCTTTTCAGATGATTGATCGCTGTATTGTTTGAGCTAGCATTATCAACAGTGATGGTGAATACCTTTTCAATACTCCATGCCATCAAACACTTTTCTATAGCTTTAGCTATGGTCTCACCCTTGTGGTTTTCAATTTGACAAAAATTAAGAACTCTTTTTTGCAGCATCCAATCATCATCAACGAAATGAGCAGTAAGACACATGTAATTTGTATTCTGAATAGATGTCCATGTATCAGTAGTAAGGCAAACACGACAACAGGATTTCTTAAGAATTTCTTTGAGCTTTTTCATTTCTTCAAGATATAAATTATAACAATCTCCAGCCATTGTAAATCTCAAAGGAATTGTAAACCTTGGTTCAAATTTGTTTAACAACCTACGAAACCCAACGCCTTCTACAACCTTAAAAGCATGTTCATCGCATATCACAAACTCAACCAAAACCTTTCTATAATCATTATAATTATATAAATGAGGACTAATATTTTTGTCGCAGAAGCATCCCCCTCACAACGTTTGCTGAGATATCATAACATCGTTTGTCCTTTTTCTTTATTTTTACGTGGAAACTTTGCACATTTTTTTATGTGTTTAACCATACCATTAGTTCCATGTCAGTAAGATATGCACCAAAGTCACGTTTACAATAGTTACACCTTGCTCGAACTTCTCCATCTATTAATTCTAAGGGGAGTTTTTCGAAATGATCCAATACCTCAAATCTATTTTTGTGAGCCTTCTTATTAGGAACTTGTGGTTTAGAAGAGGCAGCCGTGGTTGCTTCTACTGTAGGGGTGGGGTTAGGGCCAACGTTAATCGAATTTTCTGGCTCCATCAATGAGACTCTCTTTAAACTAATAATCTGAAATAATCAATAGTCAATACAACACTTAAATTAATATTGCTCAATAATATAAAAAAAAAAATCAGCAAAACATATATATGCTACCTAGTATAACAGACGATTACAGACCCATCAAAGATGCATCAATTCTCATAAGTCAGAAACACTAAATTTAGTTCTTTAACAGAAAATTCATTACACAAAATCTAGATAGATATAAGCAACTTAAAGTTTCAACTTTTAACGAGACCCAAATCGATTCTAGCAATAAGCCAAACGTAATTTTCAAGAACAATAAACTAAAAAAATATGAGAAATACAAAACCCCTATCAGAATGCAAGAAATACAACAAGAAATTCATAAAAATTTGAATAAAGTTCGTGGCCAGTGCGCATGGTTACAAAAAAAAAGTGAGATTACCGATTTACCATTCAACAAGAAGTCAAAAATATTGCCTCTGGATTTGCCTAATTATTTTGCTTGCTTCCAATTAGATGTCAAGTCGCCGACAGCCGCTGCGTGCACACTTCACTGGGGATTAGGGAGTGAGATTAGGGATTTGTTGCGAAAATTGGGTTATTCATATTCATAAAAAAAAAAAAAGGAAAAATAAGTGTCAAATTGGGCTTTAAGATGGAAGATAAAAAATTAAAAAAGGGCTAATGGCCTTTAACTTAGTGGGCCTAATTATTTCTTCTTATTTTCTGTCATGTATATTTATATATTGTAAAGTATAATGATAATGATGATAATAATAAAAATAATAATTATGAATAAAATTAATCGGGACGGGATAGGACAGTCCTGTTTTTTTATAGTTGTCCCAATCTCATCCCGATTTTCAATTGGGACAATGATTTTTGTCCCGGTCCCGTCCCGATGCTCAATTGGGACGGAATTTTTTTCAATTTTTTGGGCCAGGACGTCCCATCTCATGCTCACCCATACTTGATATATGTTGAAGATATAAGAGTGACAGATCCACCAAACGTTTGCTTCAGCCATACGATTGTATGAATGTGATATAAGATTGCATGTTATCCATTTGTTATGTCCGTTTGAATGTTCGTACGTTTATTTTGAAATCACATTCATGTCTTGCTTGTTATTTGTTCTTCATTTGAATCATCTCGTATTCCTTGTCCGATACCATAAATTTTACTAGGTTAGTGGATTCATAATTTCACTAACATTATGTAGAAAATAAGCCTGATGGACCTGTATGACTTGACAGCTATGATGGTTTCTTTTGGCGTTATGTATTATGAACATCATGATCTAGTTAGATTTTGTTGGATTTTGGGTATGTTAGTATGTAACTCGGATTTCAAATGTATTTTGAAAAATTTGGCCTGTAATTTTGGAGCATTTGGATTATTAAATTATGAATTAAGTATGTTAGATTTTTCTGTTTATGGCTTTAATTTGCTAGCCGTCCGTGAGTAGCACTTCGGATCACAGAGCGGAATGCACCGGGATCTGTGGTGTTACAGGTGGTATCAGAGCCTAGAATAAGAAAACTCAATGGTTTAGACCCGTAGAATTTTGCATTTTATTTTCGTTCGTCACTAATTTTGTATGCTTTATTTTGTCGTGATAGATGGACAAGGGCAAGAATCCCGTGAACGAGTAGACTAGTTCAGACTCCGATCACAGTGACAGCGATAGTAACATTGGGCCTTTACAGAAGTAAAAGATCGACTATGAGACTATCATCGCAGATATAAAGTAGGAAAGAGACTATTAGAAGAATGCCTACTTTAAGGAGCATTACTTATATCAAGCTTATAGCAAGTGGGCGAAAGAAAAAATGGAGATGATGACGTCTAGGCACCGATCGCAAAATCAAAAGTTTAAGAATATGGCGGCTCATAATCAGGCTACCCTATCCGAGTTCAAATGCAACTTAACGATAGAAGTAGACAAGCCCTTTTGACAAGCTATGGATGCTATGGTAGGGATGGAGTGGCTAGCACAAGACCACATTAAGGAAAAAGTCGTCCCGAGATTTCAAGCCCCATGGATTCCCTCGATGTTTGGTAAGGGAATCATGAGAGATTTGATGCCACGCCAGATGGTCCCGAGGTTTCGGACACCTCCTGTCCCAAGTCGTGGAGCAGGGCCCTCTACTGCCCCTCCTAGTGCTCCGAGGAGGCCACGTATGACAGCCCATATCTATGTGAGGCCTCCGCCACCTCCTCTTTCAGGAGGAATTAGAGATGATGATGCAGATCTTGCTTGGGTAGAGAGGACCTTGGAGGCTTTGGATGATCCGGAGGCTCGAGGTATTGCAAGAAGCGAGGCCAAGCCTGGAAAGAATTGTAGGGAGGATAGCGAGCCGAAGGAGGATCCAGAAGAGGAGCCGAAAGAGGATCCCGAGGACGATCCTTGATGTTCGTCGGATATATGCTGGGTTGTTGAAGTGGTGATAGATTGTGGGATTTTTCTTTCTTTCTTTTCCTTATTTTCTTTCCTTAGTATTGTATATGATTAGTATGCCATTAGGTGTTTGATCTTTTGTAAGCATATGAGGAATTCTAGGTTAGCATAGCTAGAAATATTTTGTATAGGTATTAGTTTTAGGAAATTTCCCCTTTTGGATGTGGTTATAAGCTATCTCTCTTTTGCATTTTAAAGATGGTTGATAACCATAGGATTTGAATAATGTATGCATCAAGCTTCATAAATGAAATGAAATGCTAAGTGTTTTGACTTGAGATCTTTGAATATGCCAACGTGCCCTTTCCATCTCATAACCTCTATATGCAATCGAGAAAACTATAATTGTTATTAAAACTTATTTTTATGACTTTCAGATTAAATGGCATCCAGTGAAAATGTGTCTCGTAATGGGCCCACAAGGAAAAAATGGAGGCCTAAACGGGTGCTATTTGAAGAATTATGGGCTCCTAATACGCCCAATAATATTGATAACACTGTGCCTAGTCTAGAGCATCATGAACCCAATCCTCAAGAACCAATTCCTCAAGTTCCTAATGAACCTCGAAGAAGAACTCCTCCTCGCATTGAACCAGCGGTTGAACAGTTATTAACCCTGTTACGTCAAGCCTTAAATCAAAGCCACCCTCAAGAACAACAAGGACGTAGATAGGAGAAAGAGTCTGATGATAAGATGTTAGCCAGATTCCTACGATTGAACCTACCAAAATTTGATAGCGAACCAGATGATTGTAGAGCTGAATTCTGGTTGGCCGAAGTTGAAAAGACATTCAGGGTGTTGAATTATTCTGATCTCCAGAAAGTGCAATACGCCACCTATTTGTTTAAGAGAGCTGCGTATCACTGGTGGGCGATCGTAGAAAAAAGTTGGGAAAGAGACGAAATAAATAGAACCTGAAGACGGTTTAGGAAAGAGTTTCTGAAGAAATTGATACCGCAGTAGTAAGAGACCAGCGAGAAAAGGAATTTATGAAATTAATTCAAGGATCGTTGTCCGTGGCGAAGTACAAAGCCGAGTTTAATCAGCTCATTCAGTATGCTCCGCACGTGCTGGCAGATGAGGAAAGACGGTTGATAAAGTTCATTGAGGGCCTTAAACCTAATTTGAAGCGTTCATTGGCCATCAATCAGCCACTCGACTACGACAGTGCCATTGAGAGGGCTATGCAACTTGAAGCAGAGTTTTAGGAACTCTGCAAGATAGAGGAAAAAAGGAAAGAAAAGTGGTCAGGTAACTCTGACCAGGAGAAAAGGAAAAAAAGGCTTCCATGACAAGAAACCTAAAACATGAAATGTGACTGCACCAGTAGATAAAGGCAAAGCCCCAACAGTAAAAGCCAATTGTGGGTTTTGCGAGGGCACAACTCACACTGAAGAGCAATGCTGGAAGAAGCAAGACAAGTGCTTCATATGTAAAAGTAATCAACACATGATTAAGGATTGCCCAAAGAACTGCAAGAGTGGGAATTCTGGGACACAAACTCAATAACAGGGCACAGTTGAGCATCCCCAGGTCAAAACTAGAGCCTCTACTTTGACAGGAGAAGAAGACACGGACTCCATCCAAATTGTGGAAGGTAAGGTTCTTTTTTAGAATTTTATTTGTAAAGTTCTTTTTTATCCTGGTGCAACGCATTTTTTTATTTCACTTAACTGTGCTAGGAGATTAGACTTACCATTTGAAAATATGAACATCTCCTATGAGATTCATAATTCAGTTAGAGGATGTTATGAGACTAAGATAAGATATCCTCATTGCCCTATGATTATAGAAAATCAGAACTTTAGAGCAAACTTAATTGAACTACCAATCCAGGACTATGATCTCATTGTAGGAAGGGATTGGTTACTTCAGCATCAGGCTGTAGTTGACTGTCATGTTAAAATAGTCAAATTAAGTACTGGAGCTGGAATTGGTACCAACAGCGCAATCAAGAATAATGGTATTCCTACCATTTCTGTTATGAGGGCCAAGAGAATTATTAGAAAAGAGAGATAAGGATTTCTGGCATATATAATAAATAAACCTCAAGAAAAATCGAACTGAAGGATGTTAGGGTGATAAATGAATTTCTTGGGGATATTTGCGAAGGAATTAAACTCACTTCCCCCAAATCGGGAAATTGAATTCGTGATTGAAATAATTCTTGGGATAACGCCATTCTCGAAAATTTCCTATAGGATGACACCGACAGAGTTAAAGGAATTAAAGGAGCAATTACAAGAACTGTTGGAAAAAAGTTTTATATGATCGAGCTCGTCACCTTGGAGAGCTCTGATCTTGTTTGTGAAAAAGAAGGACGAGTCACTGAGAATGTATATCAATTACAGAAAATTAAATAAAGTGACCATCAAGAACAAATACCCCTTGCCCCACATAGACAAGTTGTTTGATCATATTTAGGAGTCTGCTGTTTATTCCAAGTTGGATTTGAGACAGAGGTATTACTAGTTAAAAATACGAAAAGCAGATATTTCTAAAACTGTATTCAATTCCCGTTATAGGCATTTTGAGTTTGTAATCATGCCCTTTAAATTATAGGCAAATTGTCCTTCAAACTTTAAGGGAGCATAAACTACATGCCAAATTCAGCAAGTGTGAATTTTAACTAAAGAGGGTCACTTTTTTGGGACATATAATATCAGAAAATGAACTTGAAGTTGATCCAGAAAAAGTCAAAGCAGTTTTGAAGTGGAAGAGACTTGAAATGGTCACTAAAGTGAGAAGTTTTCTGAGATTAGTCGGATACTATAAAAAAATTATCCAGAACTTCTCTAAGTTGGCCAGATCGCTTACCAGATTGACCCAGAAGAATCAAAGGTTTGTGTGGGACAAACAATGCGAGGAGAGTTTTTTGGAATTAAAGAAAAGATTGACGACAGTTCCAGTACTCGCACTACCTAACGGGTCAAAAGAGTTTACATTTCATACAGATGCCTCTAAAGAAGGGTTAGGGTGTGTTTTAAAGCAGAAAGGCAAAGTGATCGCTTATGCATCAAAGAAGCTAAAAAATCATGAGTTGAATTATTCCACCTATGATTTAGAATTAGCAGCGGTAGTTTTTGCCTTAACAAAATGGTGTCATTATCTATACGAAGCTGAGGTAGAGGATTTCACTGACTACAAGAACTTAAGATATATCTTCAGTCAGAAAAACTTGAATTTGAAACAACGATGGTGGATGGAATTCCTAAAGTATTATGACTTCACCATTACCTATCACCTAGGAAAAGCAAACATCATTACTAATACTCTAAGTCGAAAAGGAAAGTTGGCGAACATGATCATCTACCTAGAGATGTAGAGTGAGATCCTAAGAGCCCAAGAAGGAGATGTTTAGGTTCAGAAACTTAAGGGTGAGATGAGACCCGATTTTAGGATCGACATCGATGATTGTTGTGATTCAGAAATCGAGTAGTCATTCCTATTGTAATGAGAGAGAAGGTGCTCTCAGCAGCACATCAGACTAAGTTTCAGTGCACCCTGGAGGAACAAAGATATATAAAAACTTGAAACAGAAGTTTTGGTGGGAAGGAATGAATGAGAATATAGTTGACTACATCCAAAAATATCTGACCTGCCAACTGGTAAAAGCGGAGCACCAGAGACTATCTGAAAAATTACAACCGCTCCTAATCCCACATTGAAAGTGGAATCAGATCACCATGAACTTTGTGATAGGTCTACCTGTAGTAAGAGGTGGATGTGATGGCATTTGAGTTGTGGTTGATAGGTTTACAAAATCAGGACATTTTCTGCCTCCTAAAACCCAGTACACTGTCAAGAAACTCGCCGAAGTTTACATTAAGGAGATAATAAGATTGCATGGGATTCCTCAAAGTATTATCTCTGACAAAGATCCGAAATTTATGGTAAGATTATGGAGGAGCTAGCAAAAGCATCTGAGGACAAAATTGTTGTTCAGTACTGCTGTGCATCCCTAGATTTATGGACAATCTAAAAGGGTAATTCAAACATTGAAAGATATGTTGCGAGCATGTGTTTTGAATTTTCCTGAAAATTGAGATAGGCATCTACCTCTAGTAGAGTTCTCCTATAACAATAGCTATCAAGCTTCCATTCCGATAGCACCATGTGAAGCTTTGTATGGTAGAAGGTATAGGTCACCCCTTCACTGGGATTTCGATGAGACAAAGAGCACCTCGAATCCAGAAAATGATGCACTGCGACCTGAGAAGATTTTTCATACAATCAAAATCTCGTTTAAGGCCCATTTTCGGTCCAAAATGAGCCTTTTTGGCCATAAACCAAGCCCAACACCAAGCCCAAATCCAAGCCCACGCTTAGACCCAACAATTAACAAATTTGAAAGAAAAAAAAAAAAGAATAAAATCTGCTGCAGATCAGCAGCAGCATGCAGGGATAAGAAAATCCCTCACCCACTCCCATCAATCCATTCAAATCACTAAAATGTCTTGAAAATTGCAAATAGAGCCCTTGGCTAAGTCTTCTTTACAAACAAACCCTTATTCTTTCTCAATAAATAGACTAGAGGATAGATGGTTGTTCCTTCCACTCTCTTGCAAAACAAAGTTAAACTCTCTAACTTCCTTTTATTATATAACATTTTCTTGCAACTTTCAAATCTTAAGGAAGAACTATATTCATAAAAAACTATCATTCTAGTATTTGACAAAAGAGGGGAAGAAGTAGGAAAGAACACTTTCTAACACAAGTTTTTTGGTAAGGAATATGGATATGTACAAGTATATATGGTGGTTACGAGGATACATGTTAAACTTAAGTTTGAATCTCCATTTTTGATAGGTTGTGATTCTCTTTTGGATCAACCTAACACTTCAGTTAAGAGTTTAGAATGATGTAAGATTTATGGCCTTTCTCTATTCTTTCTATATGAAGTCTTATGACCATTGTTGATCTAAATTGTGATATCGAGCTTTTGTTCGGTTTATATAATAACCTTTGATTTGTTGGCTCCATTCCCATTCGAATGATATCTTGAACCTCTTGGATCATAAAAAATCCTCATTCCTAGCATGAATGTACTCTATGGACTTTGGACCATTGGACAATTCTGAATTTTGATGTGAAAATGGGAAGAAAAACGATCAATGACTTAAAAATCTATTTTTTCACTTTAACATATAAAACAAGCTTAAAATTTAAATCTGGAAATCTTTGTTGAAAATAAAAATTTTGAAAGCTTGGAATCTAGTCCAGAAACGTGGAAAAAAAAAAGAGAATATATATATATATATTTGCTAAACAAACGCCAAAGTGCCATAGCACTTTTTAGAAGTGCTATGGCACTTCGGCTATTGGAAAGAAAAACTTTATTTCGCTAAAACGGATGCCAAAGAGCCATAGCACTTTTTCGAAGTGCTATAACACTTCGACTATTAGAAAGAAAATTTTTATTCCACTAAAACAGACGCCAGCGTGCTATAGCACTTTGTAGGAATGCTATAGCACATCGGCTGCTGGATTTTAGTTAAAATATGATGATCTATTTTCTACTTCGCTTTGCCGCTCATGTCCATATTTCCCCTTTTAAACATGTTTAAGGCCTTGAAAACCAAAATCTTTTCTAGTCCATGGTCCAAATTCGATTCATATGTTTGATTCATTCGTTTGTTGAGAATGAGCCATTGCAGCTATATGATCATGATATATTCGTATATGTTTTGACATGATTCGTTTGTCCCTAAACCTATATGAATGTTTGTATGTTGGGCCCTGGGAATATACAGGGGGATTTAATTGAGTGACATTGGATCGATAATCGAAACCCCTTAAATTTCCTGTTTGGTGGGTAGATAGGATGAATCCTCGAGGCAGGATTCTGAAGGGTTACTCTATGGCACGTGGAGTTGACTGTGCCTGTTTGTATATATGATGCTTCTTGAGGGAGTGTTGGAGGGATAAGGCCGACATGCTTGATATATGTTGAAGATATAAGAGTAACAAATTCACCAAACGTTTGATCAGCCATATGATTGCATGAATGTGATATAAGATTGCATGTTCTCCATTTGTTTCGTCCGTTTGAATGTTCGTACGTTTATTTTAAAATCACATTCATGTTTTGCTTGTTATATGTTCTTCATTTGAATCATCTCATATTCCTTGTCCTATGCCATAAATTTTTCTGGGTCAGTGGACTCATAATTTCATTAACATTATGTAGGAAATAAGCCTGATGGACCAGTATGACTTAACAGCTGTCCGCTAGTGATGATGGTTTCTTTTGACGTTATGTATTATGAACATCATGATCTAGCTAGATTTTGTTGGATTTTGGGTATGTTAGTATGTAACTCAGATTTCGAATGTATTTTGAAAAATTTGGCCTGTAATTTTGGAGTATTTGGATTATTAAATTATGAATTAAGTATGTTGAATTTTTCAGTTGATGATTTTAGTTTGCTATCCATCTATGAGTAGCGTTTCGGATCACGGGGCAGAATGCACTGGGATCCAGGGTGTTACAATATCTTTTCATTGTAAAGTTCGTAGTCCTCCAAAATTCAGATGTCCATACCGGTAATGCCATAACTATACTAGGTTAGTAAATTTTGCTGTAAAACAACAATGACTAACTTTTTGAAGATGTAAAGGAAACATTCTATTTTGGTCATGTTGACTTTAGCAATCAAGCCAATTTGTTATCTTGGATTCTACATTCTCCATTTTTAATTAAAATTTCATAATCTTTCTCTTGCAACTGCCCAATACTCAATAAATTGGTCTTCAAGTTTGGGAAAAAAAGGAATTGGAAATTGTTTGAGTAGAATTTCCTTTAGTTTGAATAGTTACCTATCCTTTTGCCATCACAAAAACTTTAGAGCTATGTCTAAGATTTCATCTTTTCATGATAAGATTCATCAATAGGGGTGTTCAAAAAAAATCAAAACCGACCGAACCGACCGAAAATCGAAAAAATTGAACCAAAAAAACCGAATTATACTTCGGTTCGGTTTTCGGTTTTAACATTTTTGAAAATTCGGTTTTTGGTTCGGTTTGGTTTTTAACCGAAAAAACAAAAAAAAAA
>JACFYI010003665.1:1462662-1480780 GCA_014898755.1 Handroanthus guayacan
TAAAGTCTAAAAGATAACCATATTCTTTAGCCATCATAAAAATATAGATCATAATGTTAATTAAAGGAGTAAAAAACTAAAAATTTAAAAAAAAATAGAGTTTTTTTGGTTCGGTTAACCGAAAAACAAACGGAACAAACAATATTGTTGTTTTTCGATTCGGTTTTCGGTTAATATCAAAACCGAACCGAATTAATTCGGTTAAAACCGAACCGAACCAAATACATTTTGGTTCGGTTTTCGGTTTTCATTATCCAAAACCGAAAAATTCGGTTCGGTTCGGTTCGGTTCGGTTTTAACCGAACGAACACCCCTATTCATCAAGAGTAGAGAAAGCTAACTTGACTCCACTCATGTGATTGTTGTAGCAAGTGTCAAGTTACCAAACATCCTTGTTGGTTTCTTTTTTTTTTGCATGACAAACCATTAACAATGATATCTCCTCTTCTTTTTCATTTGTCTTCGCAAAATTCGTTCTTTCTTTCTGCAATTTGTTTAAATTTGTATGACATTTATAGTGACAATGATTGTACTTAAGGCATCGTAAGCAATCAATATTTGCCTTTTTTTTTTATTTGCAGACTTTGGTCCTTTTTCCATTGAATGATGACCTCTAATATTTCTTCTTGTACTCTGATCACCAGCTTTGTCATTGAAACTTCTACCATTTTATTTGCTTTTGTCGACTTTAGCATTTTTTGATTTAGTTATTGCTTGTAAGGCTTGCTCCTTGTTGGCTTGCTAGATTAATTTTTGGTCATATACCAACAACGAATTTTGCAGCTCATCAATAAAGAGTACAAAGATCCTTAGATTCTTCAATGGAACAGATGACAAAATTGAATTTCGGCGACATGGATTGGAGGATCTTTTCAACAATAGCAACATCCTCAAGCTTGTCCCCATTAATCCACAACTTGTTCATGATTGCCGTTGTTCTAGAGAAGTACTTTAAAATTGTCTCACCTAATTTCATGCCCAAAGTTTCGAATTCACTACGAAGATTTTGAAATTGTGCCCGCTTCACCCTCGCATGTCCTTGATACTCCTTCTTCAAGGAGTCCCAAATTTGCTTTGACGTATCTTTATAAAAAATCATTTCCAAGTTCGAGCCATCAATAGCTTGGAATAGGTAATTTTTAGCCTTTCAAATCTTTCAACTTCTATGCATCTAACTCAGCCTTTTATGTGTCTGTTAAAACAATGCCAGCTGTCGGTTTTGTGAAGCCACTATCAATAACTTGCCAATACTCTTTTGATCTTTGGAAATTCTCCATTAGCATGCTCTAGTGTCATAGTGACCATCAAAACAAGGAATAACTGATTGCACAAAATTTTTTGTAGCTATGAATTGATTCTTTTGCTGCTGCAACCTTTATATTTTGCTCCTTTGCGTGGTTTCACTCATAGGCTTTTGAACCTGCTCTGGTACTGCTGTTGGACTAAAATTTAATTGAAAAGCATAAAAAGTGCACATTTTATTCAGCATGGCAATGCTTTTTATAGGTAATTACATCAACAAAAAAGACCCAAGAAAAAGGAACACGTTCATGATTAACAAATTCTTATTTCGACTCTAACTTATTATTTATAATCAAATAAAATAGCCTCATCCCTAAAGACTAGGACAAATCAAAATAGAATATCTAATAGACTAATTAATAGCATGCATACATAAAATACTTCATATAAATAAACTTTATCCAATAGTAGATGCATAAGGATAATTAAAATACTAACCTCCAACCATAGCCAAAAAATGAATATAGAGTTTAGTTATGAGTCTTCCACCCCAAAGTAACCAATCATGATGGTGCATAACTTTATTTAGATTACTTGGATTAAGAAACCAAACTCCAAACTAATGATCTACTTATAGTTTCCTACCATGAAAGAAACAACATTTCATATTTACATACCTCTAGATTGTGACTCTTAGCGTGGCCACCAATCTTTAATGAGTTATAACTATTTAAAACCCATTTTACGAAACAAATCTCCTATTGTAATCTTTTAGCCATTACATCATCTTATGAAATAAATCTTATATTAATAAGATGATATTACATAGTATATATGGTTCACAAATTCTAACAAGATCAAAATACTTCATTAATTTGCAAAAAGTGAGCTGCAATTTTCTTAAAGTACAAAGGTCAATTTACAATTACCCATCTACTCATGCCCTTGTATGATAAAAACAAGACAAAATAACTAGACTAAATCTTATGGCTTGGCCCTACTCAATCATCATTTTCTTCGGCTAACACAGTGAACTCATCGTGTGATATCCCACATTGGGATACTATGAAAGTTGTTACCAATATATAAGTATGGCCAAAGAATCTATGTTCAACCGTTGGATATCTCTTTTGAGCAAGTTGTTCATAGCTCAATTTCAAGTTGCACACGATAGATTCTCAGGCAAAATCTTGTATCCCTGGCCCCTGGATTGGGGCCTGACAAATGATATTAGAGCCAACCACCATTCGAAAGAAGCTAAGTGCTATGTGGGGCAAAGTACTACGCGTATAGGAGCCATCTCTTAAGTCTACAGGGTAATGTGTTACATGCGCGGGAGCCATCTCTTAGCCCGTAAGAGCCACCTCTAGAGTTCCAACATTTGGTGGGCGGTTCTATGCTCTGTTGTATCATGACGAGGACGCCGTCTTCTGAAGGTGGGGTGATTATGATATCCCACATTGGGATACTATGAAAGTAGTTACCAATATATAAGTATGGCCAAAAAAATTATGTTCAACCATTAGATATTTCTTTTGAGCAAGTTATTTATAGCTCAATTTTAGGTTGCGTATGATAGATTCTCGAGCAAATCTTGCATCCCAAGCCCCGGGGCTCGGGGCACGACCCATCTTTACGTTGAGCAGAAGGGGTCTCATCATTGGGAGTATAATCCTTTAAGTCAGCAGATTTGGTGATGTCCAACCAGTTGACGTCGAATCTTTCTTTGAGACCATCAAGATGTCAAATATGAGCTTGGCATTTAAAAAATGCCAAAAAAAACTCATATTTTGTGTCTCTCTCATCTTTTATATCTTGCAAAGTGAGGAATTTCATAAACGATCAGCTCTATCTTACCGAGCTCGCTTAAGAGCATCGTCATATTCAAAAGATTCCAAGAACTTCTTCTTCCCATCAACAAAATTTGATCATAGGCTTCCTCCTCAAACACAAGTTGTTAATATTTTTAAATCTAACACTCGCATCTAAGCAATTTTTCTTTATGAGATGCTACCTCCTGATCCTTGAATAGCTTTTAGCTTTTTTCTAGCTCAACTTTTCCTCCTTTAGCTTAGTGATCTCGACCTCGCAAGCATAGAAAGCATCCATCCACCCGCGCATTGTAAAGACATTTCGTGAAAAAAATATGTAGGTTGCAAAAAGAATAAAATACTTTTAGGGGCAAGAGGGTCAAATAACATTATTAACAAAGCAAGATAAATGGTAAATTCCCGCATTAAGGCATAAGCATCAGATTCCTTAGAACGGCCCATGTTTATATTGCTAAGTGGCATGTGATCCTGAGGCAGTTGGATCTCTTTGTAAAGCACAAAGGAATTTTGCCAAGAGAAAAGTGGACCATAGTGTTGCTCACAAAAACCTTCCAATCAAGAATATGAGAAAGGTCCAAGAAATCAAGGTTGAATATGGATTGGTAGCCTTAAACCCTTTGCAAGCATCCTCAATGCACTTCTTATGTGAATTAAAAACATCCACAAGCCTCTTCTCCTCTTAAGGGTCCTAGGATAATACACCGATAACTTGGATGCTTACTATTGTCAGACCCTCTCTCCCTTATCCCTAGAATCTTTGAAATGGGAATGTATGCACTTTTTCTTGAGACTTCTTTGACATCCTTATCTTTGGATTTCTTTGAAGATTTCTCAATTTTTTCGGAAGAAAAACCCACCTTACCCTTCCCTTTATTAGACGAGGGTGGGCTAGGAGAAGAAATTACAGTCACCTCTGGGTCAATGATAGGAACATCACAAGTAGCTGATCGAGAAGTTGGATCTTGCGGCTTAGCAATGATAATGAGAGGTGTTGCCTTAATCGGAGTGACATCTGGAGTAACATTTGAGGTCGAGGTGAACGGAGACTTTGCTACAAAGATACCTAAGGCTCTTGTCTTTGCCAAGAGAGCTTCGCATTTGGCCTTTATATTATTTACAACTCTATAACCAAAGCTCACCATCATGTTTGAAAAGAAAAGAGAAATCGTAGCAAAATAAAGTGATCAGCATAAATAAGAGCGAGAGAGAGGGGGGAAGGGGGGAGGGAGGGAGAAGGATGTAAACAAAAACACAAAAAAACGACCTAAAGAAATTACCTAAGGTAACCTATGTTTTAGGTTCCTGAAGGGTTAGGTCGAATAATCTTAGGATAGGCTCATGTATCAACTTGGAACTGTTGGAAAGCCAATTGGTCAAGTAGTCAACAAAGCCTTTATCCCAAGTTACTTCACCAACTCTCTTGGATCATGGCGTAGAAAAGCACCGGTCAGTGTACATATGCCAAGGATGAGAGCTAGGGGCACGAATGAAAAAAAAAAAAAAAAAAATCCCTCACGCAAAAGACCTAAGGATGAGGGGAGTTGATCTATGAATTTGCATCGAGAGCAAGCAGTAAGATAATACCACTCATGCTTACTAATTCGAAAGAAGAAGTTAAATGAAAAAGAGACAAAAAATAGGTAAAAGAGGGGTTTTGACCTAAGTACCTCATGACAATAATAAAACACAATATATGATGGAAAGAGTTAGGAAGTAATTAAGCTGGACATACATCTAGACCTCCAAAGATTTCTTCTGGAGGACTCAGTAAAACCTAAGGCCAGCATCTAAAGTTCCTACATGTATAGCTATGCACCCAATAAGAGGAAGGTGTATCTCATCATTAGAATTTGACATAACTATTTCATAATTAGGTGGGATCCTAAAATGGTTTATTATCCTCATAGGCCTATAAACCACTAAATTAGAAAATATGGCTACCCAAGGGAAGGATCATATCAAGTCCTCATAGGCCTCATTATCAATAGGAACAATAGTGACATATTCTGGGGGTTATTAAGATCAGGGTCATGATCATTTACATGGTCATTAACAAGTTCTACTTCAGGATCATTATTAGCATCTTGGTGTTCTGGGCCAACGTTATTTAGAGGTTCATTATTAATTGGTTCATCCACTATAACTTCATTATAAATGATCTTGTTGTTTGGGTTTAAACGAGATTATACAGCCACTAAGCTTTCAGAGCTAGAACTAGTAGAAGAAGAGCTAGAATCGAGAGAGCTACCCAAAGTAGCGAACCTCCTAATTTATTAGTGGAGTCAGAGTTAATAGCATGAGACGATAAGCTCATGACTTAAAGGAAAAGGAGAAAGTTACAGAGGCGAGATCTGAACTTAAGGAAGCAGAAGAAAACCTAAAAGTGTTTGGAGGTTGCTTCAATCTTGAGAAAGGCGAAAGAATAAGGAATGGAGGTGAAAATTTCATTTGAGTGAAACATCTATTTATAGGGGTGCGAAAATAGCATTGTTGGGGAAAACCAACAAAGGAGATCAAGCCACATTTACAGAATAGAGAGACCAAATTGTGACTATAACTTCCCTAGTGTTACAGCCTCTGACTTACACTTGAGGAGTTCAAGAAGTAATAATATGAGACAAGATCTAAAAATAATAAAGGCCTAAGAAGGAGCCCAAACGAAGATTCAAATACTAGGAAGTAGGTCTTGGATTGACGGGACCTTAACCCCAATGGGACTAGACGGAAACGTTGTACAATCAAAGACAACTCGAATTTGGAGTTTATGGGTCATGGATTGACTAACCCTAACCCTCATAAGGCCCATGGACATGACTCTAAATTACAGCCACAGATCTCCCCTTTTATAATAGTACAGGAAGATGCTAGCGTTACCATGCAAGTGGTGCAATCTGACAACTATAATTAATATCCACTTTTGTCATTTTTTTTGGACTATTTCACACACTCATATTTGTAGTGACCTTATTTTGTTATATTATAGCATAATTTTGATTGTTGTATTTCACGTGCTTGAGGTCATACCAGATATGTAAGATCTTTATTGCACCTAAACAATATCTCTTTCATATTCTAGTACATATTTGACCTTCGAGACTTATCATAGGATTTAAAGATGTTCATTTTATTTTACTTTTAACAAAGTAAACTAGTGTAAGATCTGGTGGATTGGAGCATTAGATGTGTTTTTTAGAGAGAAAAAGGACAAACAAGAAATGGGAAAATGATGCATAAAAAAGAAAAATTAGTTTAAAAGAAAAACATAAAAAATATAGATAACGAATATCAATGAAAATTCATTAAATATGAAATTGGCCAGTGTTTATAGCATTTTTTAAGAGAGATTTGTATAGCAATTTTTAGAGGTAAGAAGGGCTTAAAAAAAAGTATCTAAACAAATATTTGATTCAAAGTAATGTATTAGGGAACAACGAGCCCATTTGTTTGTACTTTTAGGGGTCATTTTCACATTTTGTACTAGTTGAAAATTGAAAATTATTTATTTATCTATCTTTTAGTTAAAAACATACTCATTTTTGTTTACATTTCCTTTTACACCCACCATATTTATCTTATTATTATATTAATCAAAGTCAAATTTATTTTGACATAAATAGCCAATATCATTTCAAAATAATTAAAATATGCATTTTTTTAATAAAAATAACATATATTTTTTTATGCAAAAATTATAATTTTAATAACTTTTCATTCCTATATCTATCATTCAATATTTTCAAATACATTTTTATTTTTACGAAAAAATAAATTCATAATTTCTTTTCTATATTCTAAAAATGATGGAAAGAAATCACAATCTAAAAATGATGGAAAGAAAATACAATCCAACTGTGATATCCCATATTGGAAACTAGAGAAAAGAGTAATCAATATATAAGTAGTACCAAAGAATCCATGTATAGCCATTGGATATCCCTTTTAAACAAGTTGTTCACAACTCATTTTCAGGTTGCGCACAGTATATTCTCAGGCAAATCTCGCGTC
This sequence comes from Handroanthus guayacan, assembly GCA_014898755.1. NCBI lineage: Eukaryota > Viridiplantae > Streptophyta > Magnoliopsida > Lamiales > Bignoniaceae > Handroanthus > Handroanthus guayacan. The sequence goes on from JACFYI010003665.1 coordinate 1,469,742, forward strand.
CTAGGCCTAGGACAAATGGTATTAGAGCAGACAACCAATCGAATGGAGCTAAGTGCTATGGGGGGCAAAGTACTATGTGCATGGGAGCCACCTCTTGAGCTCGCAGGACAAAGTGCTACATGCGTGGAATCCACCTCTAAAGTCTCAACGTTTGGTGGGTGATCCTAAACTCTGTTATATCGCGATTGAGATGTCGCGTTCTGAATGAGGAATAATTGTGATATCCCACATTGAAAACTGGATGAAAGAATAGCCAATATATAAGTTGTGCCAAAGAATTCATGTGTAATCATTGGATATCTCTTTTGGGCAAGTTGTTAGCAGTTCAATTTCAGATTGCGCACAATGAATTCTCAGGCAAATCTCGTATCCTGAGCCCTTGGGCCTAGGGCGTGACACCAACGGTTCAAAACTTTCTAATCATTGAGTATAGGATTTACAGTTTCACTACCGCAATTGCCGCCGTAGTGAACTACATCTCATGCTCCACGGGATGATGTGATTTTTCATGCGTCACAATCAGACCTGTCACGACTGACAAGTTCCTTTTCCTCTGCTTTTTAACTTCTTTCTTATTTTCTTTACTCACACTTTATAGCCAATGTTATGCATGTTCGATGCCGTCCTTAAAGAATGTTTCAATCACATATTTTTTCAAATTATTAATTACAAATCAAAATTTCATCAAATCCAAGGAAATGCTGACTTGCTAAACACACTAGCTTGGGATCCGTTTGGTTTTGTTTTCAGTTTAATTGTTCTGAAGTACTATTTTATGTCAAATTAAATTTAAATTTAATTAATGTGATAATAACATAATAAAATAATTATAAAAATGAATAAAAAAAATGATATTTTTAATGAATAAATTTAAATTTTAAAATTTTAAAATTGTTCTTGAAAATGCAAATTAACGGTCATTTAGTAATTTGATGGTGCCTTATCAGTTACGAGAACATGTTATGCCCGATGGTTTCTATTTTCAAACAACTTTATATTTTTTTAAAAATAAAAAATACAATCACATTGTTAATAAAACTAATATTTTTTCCTGCAACATATGACCATCATTTTTTAAATTCTAAGATTATTTTAAAATAGTTAAGCATACAATTAACTAAATAATAAAACTCACGTTGAATTTATTAATTTTTTTTTAATTCAACGTAATTTCATCACTCGAATTGAAAATAATAGGCCCTCAGGTAATTAAATATTAATATTCAATATTATAATTAATACGAATTTTTTATATTGTTCCATTGAAATATTAATTTCAGATGATTTTCTTAGAATTCTACACTGCTAATCTAAATGTGCTTTCATTTATGTATAGCTAACATGTGCTCAGTGTGATGCATCGAAAAATAAATAATTGATATAATTTATTTTAATTTTTAATTTTTATCTTATGTAATCGATAGATAAATAATATTGTAAAGAATATATTGTTGTTTTAACATAAAATAGAGATTTTACTTAAAGATAATTAAAATTAAAAGACATTTGCATAATTAAGTATGTAACAAAGGATTAAGAATTGCTAACTCAAAATTATAAACTATATAAATATTATTAGAAAGATATAAAAAAGTAGTTTTATTAGATCAATTCTTTATTATATATTCAATATAATAAATAAGTTTATTTTTTTATGAAGTAAAGTTTTTATTAGACTTTCCCAATAATGTGGAGCTTATAATAATAATTCTGATCACTTGATATTTTTAAAATTATTGATTAGGTTTAATGTATATTATATCTTACATTGAGACATTATTTGACCGTTTATATAACATGTGCTATGTCACATAAAATAATTAAAAAGTAAAATATATTTTTAGTACTTATAAGATTTATATGTTTTCTATTTTGGGAACTGTTTATCACTTTGAAATTATCATATGATATATATACTTTATACATTAAATAAATTATCATAAACTTATAGATAAATATTCCATATAGGACTCAATATACAAAATTAATATATCTACTTAACGTGAATCTCTTAGGTAAGTATATGTATAATTAATTTAATATGATTCTTAGTTTCGATAAAATTTTGTTAATTTAATCTTAATAATATTTTATTATTTATCTTTATAGGAATAGTTCCATGTGGAATTTATAGAGTAAAATTTAGAATGCATATAAATGTATATGGTATAAATTTTTGACAATATGAATATATATATTAAGTGTAATGGAAATATAAAGTTTTATGTTATTTGCATCATTCGTCAATCTTGTGATAGAAAAAATAACTACAACAACTATATATTTATATACTTTCATTTCAGGTAATTATAAATAAAATTATTTTAGTCGAAAGTTACTAATCTAAAAATATTTTAAACTTAATAAGCTTGATAAATTTTGGACTAACATGTCAACTAATAGAAAAAATTTTCATTTCTCTAAGTTGAACATGTTTTACTAAAAGATTGATGAACTAATGCTTTAGACAATATGAATATATATATATATATAAGTGTAATGGAAATATAAAGTTTTATGTTATTTGCATCATTCGTCAATCTTGTGATAGAAAAAAATAACTACAACAACTATATATTTATACACTTTCATTTCAGGAAATTATAAATAAAATTATTTTAGTTGAAAGTTACTATTCGAAAAATATTTTAAACTTAATAAGCTTGATAAATTTTGGACTAACATGTCAACTAATAAAAAATTATTCATTTCTCTAATTTGAACATGTTTTACTAAAAAATTGATGAACTAATGCTTTAGAAAATATATGTTTTGTCATTTTTTTGGAAAAAAAATAAGTTGAAAACCTTTTAAGCAAATCATGATATGTGAAATAATAATAGTTTGTTAATTTTTTTTCTTGTGGATTCGAATATATTGGTTTAAAGTTTAATATATTATATCCTGAATATACAATAAAATATTTCTTGAATATATACCATGAAGCTATGTGTGAAATTTCATTAAAAAAAAAAAGAAAAAGAAAAAGAAAAATCAAATGACACATAACTATGTATACATTATTTCAGATATATAATTAAAAATTAAATCAAATTAAAGAAATATAAAAAAATGAAATCTATTATCTTATAAAAAAAAATTACATGAACAAAAACTGTACTCAAGGATAAAAATAAAATGAACAAATGGATATGACTTGAATGAAATAATGATTGAACAAATATAAAAGATATAAAAAGTTAAAACAAAAGAAAAAAAAAATGTAATGACAAAAGAGAAAAAGAATAGCAATTAATATCCAAAAAAAATTCCATCAAATAAATTATGAAATTTAAATGAACAAAAATAAACAAACAAAATCAAACAAAAATAAACAAATTACTTGAAAAATAAAATAATAACCCACACAAAAGAAGGTAGCGAAAGAGCTAGAGAATGGAGATTATTAATACAAATAGAAAGAGAAAAACTTATAAAATGATAATAATCACAAATGAAGGAAAATGTCTTACTTGAATAAAAATTATATACTGAAATTTTTTCATAAGAGTTGTAATTTGGTGTGAAACATATTTTGAGTTTTAACCTTATCTAATGAGATAAAAAAAATATGATAATAAATGTTTTAAACTTATCAAAATCTACGAATACTTAAAAAATTATCTAATGAGACAAATATTTATATTGTAATTTTAGGCGATCGAACCAGTAACTTCACTTTAAAGATGAATTATTCTACTTAATAAAAAGAACTCAAAACTGCAATTATGGAGGATCGAACTGATAACCTGCCCCTAAAAAAGAATTAACTTTTACTTAATAAAAATAATTTTAAATTTTAAAAAATTAGAATTTGGTCAAAATTGGCTCAATTTGAATTAGTGAACGATCTCTTAAATATTAAATTTGGTTGACAAAATTATCTTTATGAATGATGCAATGTTGCAATGGGCACTGTTTTCTCAATTAACCGAAGTCACATGCAATCATACAACAACTATTTTTCTTGTTGACACTATTACATGAATGAAAAGTTCTTTAAAATATATTTACATCCAATAAAATCCTGGACACATATTTGTGTGGACGAAATTATTTGGAGATGCTAACTAGGCAGACAGAAAGATCTTGAACTGGAAAATGAAAGGCTTATTTTAGAACTTTCGGAATCAAGAAATTGCAATTGGGCTGTCCCAGTTCCCTCCACAATTCAATCAAGGATGCACACAAACTGAGTTTACCTACGAGCATGATGAATTGGTTCAAAAATAGTTTGAGCTTGAGTTTGAATGACTCGAGTTGGAGCCGAATTCGAGCCAATTTTGTATAAATTTCAAGTCAAGCTTGAGCATAATAATTCTTGTTCATAGATTTGCAGCTCATGTTTTTTTTTTTTTTTTTAAGAATTATCTATATATATAAATATAAAATTTTATATAATTGTTATTTATAAAATAACTAAATTTTTGAGCTTGAACTCGAGGTCGAACCTATTACTTCAACATAATAAAATAATCAAATATAAGCTCGAACTCGAGCCTACGATTTTGTTACATATTCAAACCTAACAAATTGAGCTAAGCTAAGCTCAAACATTAGCTCAAATTGAGCTCAAAATCCATATTTATCAACTCACTGAGTTCGAAATCAAGCTTGAAACATTGGTCAAAGCTTGATTCATTTGAATCCGTCCTTCACATCCATTGATTCGTTTGATTCAAATAGAGGCTGCCTCTCCTAAACAAACGTGAAATTCCTCATTCATAACTCATAAGTATTGAAAGAAATTCAATAAAAAAAATGGAAATATCATTCCCATATTTGGATCTTAAATTTTACTAGAAAAAATATTGAAAAAATTATGTTGGAACTTCAAAATATAATATATGTTCTGTGCTATTAATGGAGATTATATTTAATTTTGTTTGGAAGTGTATTAAGAGAATATGGTATGATATTAGACTTAGAGAATGTATTAATTATATAATTATATGTAGTTTTATTTTCGAAGAAAGATAACTTATAACTGTAGTTTTTTCTACATAAATTTTTGTTTGATTACTAGTATTACATTAAATATTTGTTTTACTAAAATTAATAACTAAAATACTACAATTTTAGTTAATGTAAATTACTGAAATTTTAATAATACAATTTATATTATTTAGATAATAATATTTTGTTTTTCAAAAATAAAAGTCATTTTCATTCCCCAAAACAACAACATACACCATTTCTTTTGTATTTGTATGGTTTAAGTAAGTCAAGTATAACCTAAAAATACAACTCATATCAATCCTAATCATAAGCAAAATTTCCAGTTTGCACATCATCCTACAATAAAACCAAGACGCAGATTTCCATTCAGACCCACAAATCCCGTTCTCACCAAGCTCTCTTCCTTAATTCAACATTTCAACCCCAAAAAGGGTACTCAAAATCATACTATAAATCACCAGATTTCATTCATGGTCACAGATTTGTGGCGATGGGGGATGAAAGAGAAATCCTTCTGAATTATCAAAACAAGGACAGGGCCTTCGTCCGATGCGTGTCCCATGCTCACGACGAGCTCCACAGCTTCCGGACATGGCTCAAATGGCTCTGCGTCGATCAATCCACTGCCTGGACGGCTAGCCTCTCGTGGTTCGTGTTCTTGGCTTTGGTCATTCTGGTTCCCGCCATCTCGCATTTCGTCCTGGCCTGTGGCGACTGCGACAGCCGCCACAGCAGGCCCTACGACACGGTGGCGCAGCTGTCCCTCAGCGGAGTCGCCACCATATCTTTTATTTGTTTGTCCAGTTTCGTCCGGAAATATGGCCTCCGGAGGTTCTTGTTCTTTGATAAACTCCGGGAGGAGAGCGAGACCGTTAGGAAGGGATATACGGAACAATTCAATGTATGTTTCTCCTTGTGCCTTTCCCCTCGAGTATGGTTTTTCATATTTGTTGATCTCAATCCAAAAAGCAAAGAGGAACTTTTTTACATTCTATTTGGGAAATGTGATGATGCCATGTGAACATTGAATGCAAATCTGAGTCGAGATCAGAGTGAAAAATTAAAATTGGAAAAAGGTTTAGGACAATATTTTCTTGAGCTAGACAAGACATCATAAAAATTTTGACATCATCAAGATGGATTTGGATGCCATGGAATTTAATCGCTGTTGACTTTGATTATTATAATGGTATTAGCCTACTCCATTGTGGAAATCTGAACTTGAGTAAATGTGAGTTCTTTGTAATGTCCCAAACTGGTAGGCCCAAATTGGTAGTCCTAAATTCCTACTTCTCAAGGACATGCTTTTGGAAGCATGTCGAACCTTGTTCTTGGTAGAGTTTGCAGAATGATATCAATCATGTTCAATGTTATTACGACATCTAATGACATGGAAAATTGGTGTCCTAGAGTGTTATATTTGAAAATGTTGTCCCTTTGAGTTACTTTTAGTCACAAAAACTCCACAATGTCTGCTAGCAGACATGCTTCTGAGCCAAATTGGCTAAAACTAGCGTGGATGCTTCTACATACGAACTCTTTAATATTTTGGTACGTGAGTTATGACATGGTTTTCTGACCTTTATTACAATCCTGAAGTCGAAGTCCCAAGAAGCAGTACTTTAAAATGAGAAATGATATTGATATATAGGGACCATTATCAGTAGGCATGCCTTCGGTCATATTTGTTCAACTATTTACGATGCATAAAAGATTTAATGATATTCACTTTGTTCTGGGCACTTTTCTGCCGAACACATTTGTCATTTCCTTGCACCTTTCTCGTTGCCTTAATTTTTAACTATCTTGTTTGCACATGCAGAGATCATTGAAGATCTTATTCATCTTTGTGCTACCCTGTTTTGCTGCTGAGAGTGCCTATAAGATATGGTGGTATAGCTCGGGAGGAACTCGTCTTCCCTTCTTAGGAAATGTCATTGTGAGCAATACAGTTGCTTGCATCCTCGAGCTATGCTCATGGTTCTATAGGACGGTCGTCTTTTTTCTAGTCTGTATTCTCTTCCGCCTAGTCTGCTATCTTCAAATTCTCCGCATGCAAGATTTTGCTCTTGTTTTCCAAGTTGATTCTGACGTTGAATCAGTTCTAAGAGAACACCTCAGGATCAGAAGGCATTTAAGGATTATAAGCCATAGGTACCGAGCATTCATATTATGGGCTTTGATATTCATCACGGCGAGCCAATTTGCCTCTCTTCTAATGACCACACGTTCCAACGCTCATGTCAACATATACCATGCGGGCGAACTTGCGGTATGCACTTATTATTTCTTCATTGTCCTCTACTTTCAATTTTGATTATCTCACTTCCTCCGAGGTTACAAATAAATTGAACATTTCATTATAGGATAATTACCTCAATGTCCCCACTAAGGTTTGGCCTATTTAGAAATACTCCTTGTGAGAAATTACAATAACACTCCATGTTGCTAGTTTACTATATGAATGACTTAATGGACCTTATACAACATTACAAGTGGACCCTTAAAAAACCAATATATTGAATGAAATACAGCTAGATCCCTTATTCAGGGGGTTGAATTGTAATATCATACATGTTGAAGTTCTGCATTTGTCGTGCAGCTTTGTTCTGTCAGCCTTCTAGCCGGGCTCCTGATTTTATTACGAAGCGCAGCCAGAATCACCCACAAAGCACAAGCCGTGACATCCCTTGCAGCCAAGTGGCATGTGTGTGCTACAATCGATTCATTTGATACGACAGAAACTGAGACTCCAGTTGCTCAGGTAGCTCAACAACAAACTTTTGGTGGGATTTACGATGCATCATCCGATTTAGATGATGTTGGTGATGAAGAAGATGAACTTGACAATACTAAGATTGTCCCGTCATATGCCTACAGCACAATCTCATTTCAGAAAAGACAAGCATTGGGTAATTAAGTTATGTTGCCTTTGATCTTTTTGCCATTTTCCTCTCCCAAACAACTTTCTAATCGTCGACTTTTGCTGCATTACAGTAACATACTTTGAGAACAATAGAGCTGGAATTACGATATATGGGTTCATGTTGGACAGAAGTTCTCTACACACCATTTTCGGGATAGAGTTATCCCTTGTACTCTGGCTGCTTGGCAAGACGATAGGCATTTCGTGAAGGAAAGCAACGGGCATGAGTCAGTTATCTCCTTTTGGTTTGTGAAATCCAACGTTGTTGAGGCAAAGATTGTTGTTGGTTTGTGCATAGACAGATCATATAGGAGAATGTTGATGCTGTGAAGAGAAGAGAAGTTTGTTCACTCAACATTTTTATCATTTCCTACACATATATTTTTCTTCTTTTCTTTGACTTTCTTGTATTCCCTATTTGACAAGAGTGATCAAGGGTGCATTGATGAGGAGGATTGAGTTGCTGCCTACCTTCTTTCTGTCTAGATACTAGGAAATTGATAATTTTGTGGAAAGTATATCAAAAGATCTTTTGAACTATTAATACCTAATATTTCGGGTAATTTATTGAATCTTACTCCATTAAACTGTCGAATGTCAATGGATGGAGTAAACCAGCTTCGAACTTGTTTGACTCGACTCAATTCAATTGACTGTTCTAAATTTGAAAGTAGGAATTAAGGTACTTTGAAATAATATTTGAGTGCTCTAAATTTTAAATTAAATAAAAATAAAGGTTAATTATATCTTACTACCCTCTAAGATTATAGAATTACCAACCACTATTCTCATGGTTTGAAAATTATAAATTAACCCTCATAAGTTTGCAAAATTACTAAATAATCTATTTTGTTAGATTTTTTTTTGCCGAAAACTACTGATATCCTCCAATTTTTTCATTGCACTAACCATCCATTATACCTCTGTACTTAGTCATTGTGATTTTAGAGATTAAAATTGGAGAACGTCATCATTTTTTTGTCAAAAAATCTAACGAAATGATAATTTGGTAATTTTATTAACTTATAGGAGTTAATTTGTAATTTTCAAACTACGAGGATAGTACTTAGTAATTTCACATTCTCAAAGAATAGTCAAATATAATTAATCCATAAAAATAAAGTAAATTTGTAACACTATTTGGAGAAATAGACTTTGTAGTTTCACCAATCAGGTTTGTAACACTTAAAATAAGGCAAATACGCGTTAAATTTGCTTCGTATTAATGTCAAAATCTTTGCTTTCACATCAGGAAGCGAAGTAAATTTGAAGCATTAATAGATAATTATTGGGAATTAGGATTAGTAGCACTAGACTTGCCAAACCCAAAACGACATCGTCTGTACGTCGGCCAAACGGCTCTTCTCTCGCTCCCAGGACAGAAGGGCAAAAGCAGGTGTTTAACTTTACCCCGAATGGCGGATCATTCATGACAAATAGAAAAACAGTAACTGGAAAATTTGAAAGAAGGCCGCGAATCAAGGTATTGACGAGCGGAAAATGGAGATAGATTCCGCTCCGATTAGTCGGTGCACCAAGGAGCACCAGAAGATCTATCAAGAATGGTTTTCTCTCGCTGATTCAGGTTAGTATTGTTGTGTCTCGTTTCATACGTCAAACTTGATTTCGAACTTCTTGATTGACTGATTGTGAACTCAAAAAATTTATGGTGATTTCTTCGGTGCAATTAGATGGAGATGGGCGTCTCACGGGAGGGGATGCCACAAAGTTCTTTTCCATGTCTAATTTGCCTCGTCAGGATCTCAAACAGGTATGGTGCGTGTGTGCTTTTTCTTTTTGTTTCTGTTTTGCTTGTGTGCCTTTCTTGATAATACGGATTAAAAAAAAAATGTAAATTCTGGCCGTCTTCTATCGCCCCACCCGGGGGGGGGGGGGGGGGTTAAAGTGTTTCTGACTTTCGCTGGGCTGCGGATTATTTACGGAGTTAATTTTCTTGAAATAAACTGACGTTTTTCCTGCAATGTTGGCGCTTCAATAGCTGGAGCTAATGTGACCGTAGTTTCAACGATACTTTTCTTTTCTGTGCTTACCTATTTCATTTTTGCGTGATAGATATTGTTTCGTGATGGGTTACTTTCACTTCCAATTTAGTATGTGTTGAATCCCATTTTGTTTCCCATATAAGTATATCTTGGCTTATTTAGTGTTTATAGGTTCCTGATTAAATTGAAGGCTTTCATTTATTTGGTTCTGTATTTTTGCTATCTTAATATTATATCTTCTGTTGTACTTCCACTACACCAGGTGTGGGCTATTGCTGATTCAAAAAGGCAAGGCTTTCTTGGATTGAGAGAATTCATTACAGCAATGCAGGTTTTGATATTTTCTTGTTTGTTTTTATGAAATGATCATTATTGTGATGCTGATCTCCCTTGAAATTTGACAATGTAGTTACTCTCTTTGGCACAAGCAGGGCATTCTATCACTAGTGATATTTTAAGCTCTGAAGGTAAGCGCCAAAGTATCAGATCATTTTGCTTATTTAGTTCCCGTGTTTCTGTTCATATCTAGTTTCTGTTGAGATGGTGATTGTGATTCTATAGTCAGTTAATTTCATGGTTATGAAATGATTGTGACATGGTTTAATTTACTTAATCATCTGCAGTAGACTTTGAGAACTTGCAACCTCCAGCTATGGAAGGTCTTGATGTGCTCCTTACAGTAAGCTCTGTTGTTGTCTATGCTTGTATTTAAGTTTATTAAAAGCCGATTTCTTACAACTTTCCTTTTCTTCTTATTTATGCAGAAGAAAAAGCGTTTATCAGCTGAACCTGAACAGAATGGTAAGAACGATGGTATTGTCTGTACTAGAAAATTAGCATTTAGTTGTTGAGCCTGACTTTCTTGATTTAGGCAGTTCTCAAGTGCAATCTTCAGCTGCAGCTAGTTGGTTTTCTTCTTCAAAATCTGCAAAGAAGGTAATCTGACGTGTTATGGATACTGTAGCATGTCTTCTTTTTGGATCTTTTAATTTTTGTCCTTACGTAATCTCTTCTGTTTTTGTTGGACTTCTTCAGTTTACTTGTTTATTTTAGCAGACATTTGCTGGATTATATGTAGTTATATGCTTAACAACTATGGGGGCATTTGATAGGGTATGTGGGCAATATACCCTAGTGCGGCCCATTGGTGA
>JACFYI010003665.1:1480880-1512307 GCA_014898755.1 Handroanthus guayacan
ACTTTCAACCATGGACCACCAAAAATATCTCCACTATCTTTTGGTTTGAGCTTTAATCTTTTGTTTGCATATCGATTATTTATTTATTTATTTGTTATATATATCTATATATACATATATATATATTTTTTCCTTTGGTTTTCTTTTTTGGTTTTTGTTTCTTGTACTTTATCTTCCCTGAAGACATGGCTTGTTTAGTTTGGCCTCTTGATTTGCCCCACTTACTAGCATAATGCTATCACTTGGGCGAGTGGCTAGATTGGTGATTTTCCTGTTTCTACAGTAGGTGTGCACTTTAAGGTCTCTAAAGGCTTAGGAGTTTGGAATGAAATTTTTAGCTTCCTTGAGTTTTTTGTTTTTAAATTTCATTTTTTGTTTCATACAACCTTGTCCTTTTACATATAATCCATCATCTCATGTTTCTATACTTGGATTTTGTTTAAAGGTAATTGGGTACAAGTTTTTTGATTTCAAAATGTTGGTGGTTACCCCACTTTTCACCTCGTTATTTATGCTGTTTCTTTGTTTACTTTGCACTTTCGAAATCCTTAAATTCTTTTGGCAACCTGAATGATGCTTCCTCCTACTTATTGCATAGGTACCTCTGAGCTCTGTCACTTCCATTATTGATGGCTTGAAGAAGTTGTATGTTCAAAAGCTGAAGCCTTTGGAAATAACATATCGGTTTAATGATTTTGTTTCTCCCTTACTGGTAAGTATATTGATGTGCAAAGAATGCTGAAATCTTTGGATTGTATTTGTATCGTTTTGGACATATACATCATTTGAGCTGTATAATTTGGCTCCATATTGACACTTTGCAACAATGCTTATATGTTGGAAGACCAATAGTGATTTTGATGCTAAACCTATGGTGATGCTACTGGGTCAGTACTCCACTGGGAAAACTACCTTTATCAAACATCTCCTTAGAACAAGTTATCCAGGTAACCAACAACTCTATTTGAGCATTCATCCACCTTCATTTTCTTTTTTGTTATGATCAATTTTGATCTATTAATGTATCACAGGTGCTCACATTGGACCGGAGCCCACCACTGATAGATTTGTTGTTGTGATGGTAAGTTTTTGGTATGTCTTTTATTTGTTTACTCGTTAAGCCAGAGCAAATTTTTTTAGTTATTGGATATAAGTTCTATATGGTTCTGCCATTCTTTTGAGCTATCTGGTGCCAACTTGTATGCTATTTTGAGATCTAGTTGGCTAATTGGTTTATATGGGCATAACTTAATGTGAGCAGCACTCTGTCCTTTACATGATTTTCAGTTACATTGATCTTGTTGTCCTTTCTACTTATGTGTATTGCTTTTTAGAAATGGATAGCTGATTAGGCTCTGCTCCTTCGGGTTTTTTTTTTTTTTTTTCTTTTTTTTTCTTCTCAAATATATAATCAACGTCTGACTCCATTTCTGCTGGTAACATTTCTTGCTGACCATTGGTGTTATTTTGATATAATTTTTCTTTTCGTTTTGTAATTACAGAATGGACCTGATGAGAGAAGTATTCCAGGGAACACTGTTGCTGTTCAAGCAGATATGCCTTTCAGCGGCCTGACAACTTTTGGAACTGCATTTTTGTCGAAATTTCAGTGTTCACAAATGCCACATCCTGTGAGGACAAGCTTTATCTTTCAGAAGTCTTTCTAGGAAAAGGAATTTTTTTTTTTTGTAACTGATCATCCTTTTAAATTGTTTCTTTTAAATGCTAAAAGCTGCTGGAGCATATCACATTCGTGGACACTCCTGGAGTTCTATCAGGAGAAAAGCAACGGACACAAAGAAGCTATGACTTTACTGGTGTAACTTCTTGGTTTGCAGCAAAGTGTGATCTTATCCTGCTTCTGTTTGATCCTCACAAACTTGATATAAGTGATGAATTTAAACGAGTCATTGGATCTTTAAGAGGTCATGATGATAAGATACGTGTGGTTTTGAACAAGGCTGACCAAGTTGATACGCAACAAGTACGAGTTATTGGAGACTTTTCCTTAAACTCATTTTGTTGTCATTCAGTTCTCACAACAAAAACTATGTACTACCTGCTAACTAGATTCTACTTGTTGTCTTCTCATTGCAGCTTATGCGGGTATATGGAGCACTGATGTGGTCCCTTGGTAAAGTTATAAACACTCCTGAAGTTATGCGTGTTTATATTGGGTAAGCTCTCTTCTATTTAATTTGATTTTGTGATTTATAATAAATGAAACATCATCTGCTCATAGATTGCCATCGGACCACATACCTATTGTATTGTGAACCTCGACATTGGTTGAATTTTTATTTGGTGGACATTGGGGTTATTTAGTAAAGATTCAGACATTGAAAGGAAGACCACCCCCTGCAAACTTGAAAACATAGTTTTATAAAGGTCAATCAATTCTTTATGGTCTTGCTGCTAGTCTTGAAGATATTTGAGGAAGATGTATTTGGATGCTATTCTGTACTTAGTTCATCTTCTTTCTACTTGCATCATATGAGTTTTCCTGTAATGCTATCATCCATCTTTGCAACTTCCTTGTTAAAAGAGATATATTCAAGAGGATTAACAATTGTGATGGAGGGATGTTTTTGAAAATGCATATTGATTTGCTAACCTCTTTGAACTTAACGTCATTTTCTTTTTCCTTCTTCCCCCCTTGTTGACAAGGCTGCATATTTTCTCTATTGGTGGTTGACATGGATACTAGTATTCTGTTCTTTAAATCCTCCACCTTGTTTTCCTTCTCCACGTGCCCTAACTTCATGGCTTGTTTGGTCTTTACAGCTCATTTAACGACAAACCTATAAATGAGGCTGCTGCTGGTCCCATTGGTAAAGAGCTATTTGAGAAGGAACAGGATGACCTTCTTACTGATTTAAAAGACATTCCGAAGAAGGCTTGTGATCGTCGTGTGAGTGTTACTTCATCATCATTTGGAGTTTCTAACTATGCCTAGGGTGGTATAAGTTATTGATATTTGCGTTGTGCAGATAAATGAATTTGTGAAACGTGCTAGGGCTGCTAAGATACACTCTTACATTATCAGTCATCTTAGAAAGGAGATGCCTGCAATGATGGGCAAAGCTAAGACACAACAGAGACTCATCGATAACCTGCATGATGAATTTGCGAAGGTTCTCCCCCCTTCTCCTTCCCCCTTCCCTTCTCTCTCTCTCTCTCATGTGCGCGCACACACACATACACACGCGTACAAGGAGGCTTAGTCTCAATGAGTGTCGTGAAATTTTCAGGTCCAGAGGGAACACCATCTACCTGCTGGAGATTTCCCTAATGTTGAACACTTCAGGGAAATTTTAAGTGGGTACAGCATAGATAAGTTTGAGAAGCTGAAGCCAAAAATGATACAGTCTGTCGACGACATGCTTGCATATGATATCCCCGAACTTCTAAAAAATTTTCGCAATCCTTATGATTAGAACAAATATCAATGTCCTTTTGTGGAAGCATGGAGAAGATAAAGTTCTTTTTTGATATCATTTAGAAATATACCTTATCGTTACCTCTATTTATGCTCTTAAATCTTGGTGAGCTATTTGTGCCAGTTCTAGTCAATAATTGCATATGATGTTGTACTGGTTTGGACACCTGGCATATGACAAATGTAAATGGATCAAATTGTCTTTTACTGTCATGGCATTTACAAACAACTAAGAATCGCGGGACCAAATTTGTGGTCTTGTGAAAACAAATTTGTTGAACCAGACTAGCTTATGGTGATTGTTGGATAATTAGGTGGTATTTGTTACTGATTGTGAAGATTGCTTATCTGATTATGAATTGTTAAAATATCTTTTGAAATTTTTGAAAACTTTACTTTTGTTATAGGTTCTTTAAAATTAATCAACAATAACTTATGATCTACTTTCAAGGTGGTGCAAGTTATTTTTAATAAAAGTAGGTAATCACAATTCAAATTGCCATTAGTTTCTGTCGACTTACGATGAATCATTCGATGGTTTTTTAGGCCAAGCATTTTCAATTATAATGTCTTTTATGACTTTTAATAAAAGTAGGTAATTATATATTTATGTAATCTGTTACAAATATCAATATATCTATCAAGCTATTAGATTTTTTCGTGCAGAATTTATACTTTTATATTTGTGGTTTTGTTTAGGGATGTCAACGGGATGGGGGGACGGGTAGTGTCCTCGTCTACTATCTCTGCGGATAAAATTCGCGTCTGTGGATATCAAGATATCTGTTAATTATAAATTGTTGTTGTTGTTGCTATTGGTGGAAGGACGAAAAATACATAGCCTATTCTATGAATTTAAAATAAAAAAAGTCAATTATTAGACCATAAAAATACCTTAAATAGATAAATGTTTATTAAACATAAATTCGACATGTAAAGTCTTTACAATTAAAATTGACAAACAAAAAACATCAAACAATAATACAATACTAAAGAAACAAATCACGGATTAAAATTCTAATCATTAGCATCTTCCAAGTCAAATCTTAATAGTTACATATATATATACATATAAAAGATATTAAAATATATCAAAAGCAACTAAATTTGTCAATTCTTTAACGAGGCTATAAGTGCGACCAAACATTGAATTATTTTTGAAAAGGATTTGGTGTATATGCCACTCCTTGGGCGTGAAATGATCCATCAATACGGGAACCCTAGGAAATTATTATGTGCCTAAACAGCAAGAGGAATACAACCAACAATCTAGTGCAACTACATATGCAAATTAGCTAGCTAACAGTCTTGTTAGCACAAGAAGAAAGGAAAAAGTAGGGACAAATGATGCAACCCATCAGGAAAGTCAGCCCACGTTGGATGCACGAAGACCATAAAGGCGAGCTGGCGCTACTAATGGCGAACGTGACTAGGGGTTTGACTATGTTATAATTCTGCTAATGAACATAAAAAGGGACGTGAAGAACATGGATTGATTAGCGGGGTTCATGGCCATCCACTGAGAAATCTTGTATAAACAGGTAATTTAGGGCAGAAAGAAAACAACAAGAGTCTAGGGAAAAGACGACAGTGCTTTGGATGAGATATTATTGCAAAAAGGAGAAATCAAGGCAATAAAATCATCTTTTATTCCTTTGTGAATTTTATGTCACATCACATTGGCATCATTTGTGGGAAAGATAATTGAGTAAGGCATGAGATTGTTTCATGGCGGAAAGAGAGATGGAGATATTGAGCGAAGAAGAGGAAAGCCAGGTTATCCCAAAATGATCTGCACAATTTCTTCCCGTGTAGCCTGAGGCGCAGGTTAATATCACTTAGCTTGCTAAATTGGTTGTTGATACAATGAATGTTGTATTAGCAAAACAAGAGATATTCCCTCATGATTCCTCACAGAATCAAGAAGCTCATCCTAAGCCCAATCAGGTCAGTCGGAATGTAAGGGTAAAACCAGCACCATTGACTAAGAATGCTATGCAGGACATGCAAATCAAAAAAAGGGTCCACGATAGTTTTATGTAATGGAGCTCGCCAAGAATGTCAATATACCTACACCCGATGATGATCTCAACACTGAGATGCAAGGGATCAGGAAAGAAATGGAAGAAATGAGACGACTCATGAGGGGACATGTGGTACATGTGGTAATGACTTTGGAGGCCATGGCATTTGATAATGAAATCATCAATGAGCCAATCCTTAGAAACTTCTAGCCTCTTCTTATCCCTGAGTATTCAGAGGGTCAGATCTAGTCTTGCACTTGTGTAGGTTTCATATTGCTGCCCTGTTTTATCAATGCTCGGATAGGCTAAAGTGTCGGGTCTTGGCTAATACATTTGGAGAAGCTGCATAGCTTTGGTTCAACCAACTGCCCCAGGTTCTATTCACTCTTTCAGCCAATTTTGGGATTTATTGATGCATTCGTTCACTAGAAGTAAGCACTTAGAAAGGCTTCAATAACCTTGTTTAATGCACATCAAGAGGAGGAGTTATTGCCTGGTTGCATATGCGGATTTACTGTGATAGCTTTGGAGGTTCTTCGGCCCACAAAGAAGTCGTGGCTAATGCTTTCACCGAAGGTTTGAAGGATGGCCCTTTCTTCTCTATCCTGGTTATGAATCCAGTTGTGACTTTGATGAACTCCTGGCCAGGGCTAAGGAATTCATTAACTTAGAAGAAGTAAGGAAAAAAAAAAGGTGAACAAGAGAAGAGAAAAGCTAACAAATAGGACGCAGGTTCCCCCAAGAAGCCCAAATGGGAAAATCAGGAAATTGGCCTCTTTTCTCAACAACTAGAGAAGTTCACCCCACTAAAGGTGTTGCGGTCCTAGGTGTTAACGGAGATAAGGTCCTCCAACTTACTCAGAAAACCTTTCCGCGCTAGCCAGGGCCCTACTAAGCTGAAATCTAATAAATTTTGCAGGGTTCACAATGACTATAGACACGATACTGATAAATGCGCACACCTGAAAGATGAAATTGAGAAACTCATAGAAAATGGATTTCTCAAGGAATTCTTGGCTAAGCCTGAGGTTAATATCCTGCGTCGACCTCAAAGCAACCCTCGTGATACTCCTGTACTTAGACCAATACCAGCATAACCTCCTAAACAACCTAGAAATGAGGCATACTTTGAGCCACAATCACAGCCAATATAAGGAATGATTCAGATGATCACTAGAGAACCCACTATTATGGACTCTAATAGGTTGATGCGAGCCCATGCTTGGGAGAATGGAAATAAACTATAGAAGTTGGAAGTAAATACCATTGAAGTGGCTAGTGATGCACTTATTATGCAGTTTGGACCAAAGGATCTTGAGGGTGTAGGTTGCCCCCATCAAGATATGCTTTGGTTATCACACTTAACATTGCTAACTATGATGTGGCAAGAGTATTTGTTGATTGCGGTAGTTCTGTTAATATTCTGTTCATGAAAACATTTTAGCAAATGGACTTAGGCCCTGCTAGGATAGAGCACGTCTAGACAGCATTGGTTGGATTTACAGGAGAATTTGTCGAGCTGATAGGAGAGGTTATGCTACCAATAACCTTAGGGAAGGGGTCACATGCAAATACCAAAATGATTAGGTTTTTCATGATAGGTGTTCCTTCGGCCTACAATGCCATCATGGGAAGGCCTATGCTCAGCTTATTCTAGGCCATTTCGTGGTATCTGAAGACTAAGTATCCTATAGATAAAAGGGTAGGAGATATGCAAGGCGGCTAGTTCACATTGAGAAATTGTTACGTTGAGGCAGTAAGAGTCTCAATAAAGATTTAAAGCACCTGGGCTAGACTAAGTTGAACCCCAAAGAAGGTGAATTAGCTATCTGGGTAGAACCTACACGGGAACTGTTGAACATAAAGTCAGTCATTGGAAGAAAAGATACGATCACAAGAATGTGAGACAACTCTTGGAATCCAAGTTGGCAGAATTAATTGATATCCTGTGTGGTAATGTTGATGTATTTACTTTTTCGATTTAGGATCTCGAAGGCGTTGATCCTCAATTATTGTCCACAATCTTAATGTGGATTCCATAGCCAGATTGGTAAATCTAAAAAAGGAGGCACTTCTGCCCAAAAAAATATGCGATAATCAAGGATAAGGCAGAAAAGTAGCTAGATGCAGGACACAGAGTGGAAATTCGTTTCTAGAATAGCTGTCCAACGAGGTATAAATGCCCTAAACTCTAGGCAAATGGTGTATGTGCATCAATTTTTGAGACCTTAACAAAGCTTGTCCTAAGGATTTCTACCCATTGCCTAGGATAGACTAGTTGGTTGGTTACACCTCCGGGTGTGAACGACTTAGCATGATTGGTGTTGCATAGGGTTATCATTACATACAGGTACATCCTAATGATAGGAAAAGTATAGGTTTCATAACATCCCAAGGAACATTTTGCTATGTGGTATGCCCTTTTGTTTGAAAATCACAGATGCAATATACCAAAGGCTGATAGAAAAGATGTTTGAAAATCAACTGGGCCGAAACATAGAATATGTTGATGATACGTTGGTAAATAGTATTTAGGCTGGGAATAATATCTTGGATTTGGATGAGGCATTCTAGACCCGAAAATGTTTCAAGATAAAGCTCAACTCTGAAAAGTATGCCTTCCGTGTGCAAGCAAGGAAATTCTTGGGCTTTATTGTGATTAAAAGAGGAATTGGGGTAATCCTATAAAGGTAGAGGCCATACGCAAATTGACTTCCCCAGGATCGTAAATGAGGTACAAAAGTTGACTAGACAGCTAACTGCCTTGAACGGCTTTATCTCTAGGTTAGCGAAGCACAGTTTGCCATTCTTCAAAGCTTTATGAAAGACCGTAAGGTTTGAATGAACAGATGAGGCCATACAGGCCTTCAAACATTTAAAGGAGCATTTTGGAGTACTTCTACTACTGAGTAAAACCTAAACTACGGAGGACCTCTACATCTATCTTGTAGTCTGCGACCAAGCAGTGAGTGCAGTCCTATCAAGGGATGAAGAAAGAAAGTGACAGTTTATTCACCATGTTAGTCGGATATTGCACTTTGCTGAGATATAATATTCTAAAGTTGAAAAATTGCCTGAGCCTTAATCACAGTTGCTCGAAATCTGCTACCTTACTTATTGTCACATATTATTATTGTGAGAACTCATAATCTTTTGAAACAGATAGTAAGTAAACCTAAAGCATTGGAAGGCTTGTGAAATGGGCTATGGAGTTGGGATAGTTTGATATCAAATATGAGTTTAGAGTAGTTATTAAAGCTCAAGTGTTAGTAGATTTTATTGCTGAGGTGACAATGCAAGATGAGATATATAAGAAATTTTGGACTCTGTTTGTGAATGGATCTTCTACTTTGAGTGGATAAGGGGCTAGAATAGTCCTAGTTATCCCTGAGGGAGATGAGATGGAAATAGCTATCGAATTTACCTTTTGTATGTCCAACAACGAGACTGAATTGGTTGGGCTTAAAGTCGCCTTGGCACTAGAGTAGAACGAACAAAGGTATATTCAGACTCCTAGGTAGTGACTAAACAACTTGAAGGCATGTTGACTGCGAAAGAGAAAAAATGACACAATATGCTAAAAAGGTTAAAGAATTTAAAAAGAAATTCCAGGAGACGATAATGAAAAAATCTTGAGAGAGGAAAACATCAAAGTAGACTATCTATCTAAGTTAGGAAGCTCAATAACTGAGTGTATTCCAAATAAGATTGTGGTAGAAGAATTGCCCTCTTCAGTACTGGGTGAACAGATCATGACAATAGAAGAACAAAATGATTGGCAGGAGTCTATACTTCGTCAACTCAAAGGTGATGGGGATAATCCTAAGTGGTGGGCTAAAGCTCTAAAATTCACCCTGATAGGAGATATCTTGTTCAAAAGGCCCTTTACTAGCCTAATGATGAGATGTGTCTCTTGTGAGGAAGCGATTACATATTAAAGGACATTCATGAAGGATGCTATGGAAACTACATCGAAGGGTTGACCTTTACTAGAAAAGTTGTTAGAACTGGGTATTTTTATCAAATCATCCAAGTAGATGCTATTAAGCTGGTCAGGAAATGTGAAAGCTGCTAGGTACATTCCAACTCTATCCTGAAACTAACTAAAATATGATGTCAATGCTAGGGCCCTGCCTTTTTGCCAAACAGGGAATAGATATAGTAGGGCCCTTTCTTGTGGTTGCAAGACAAAATAAATTTCCCATAGTGGCCCTGGATTATTTTACCAAGTGGGTTGGCCAGCATTACTGGAAATGAAATCTTGAAATTCTTATGAAAAAATATATTTTGCCGATTTGGCATATCTAGGGAATTGATCTCAGAGAACGGAAGGTAGTTCCAAGGTTCTAAAGTGCAAGACTGGTGCCAAGAAATGAGCATAAGATAGAAGTTTAGCTCAGTTGCCCATTCTTAGACTAATGGACAAGTTGAGGTTACTAAAAGGAACATTGTTGTAGTGCCCCGAACTAGAGCTTTTGCCCCTAGAATGGATTGCTACTAAAATGATATTATTGCATAGAAGATAACAACTTTTACTAACATAATGTTAAACAATACAATTTTTCACAATATAAACTTTCAAAGTTTACAACAAAAGTAAGCAAATTATACTGGCTTTGAAAAGTAAATTTTGTTTAGCTACGAAACTTTTCCTTTTGTCTTAAACTAGAGCTTTTGCCCCTCGAATAGATTGCTACTAAAATGATATCATTGCACAAAAGGTAACAACTGTTACTAACATAATATTTAACAATACAATTTTTCACAATATAAACTTTCGAAGTTTACAACAAAAGTAAGCAAACTATACTAGCTTTAAAAGTAAGTTTTGTTTAGCTATGAAACTTTTCCTTTTGTCTTAATCTACAAAATATTTTTGAAAACATAAGTTTACAAAACTTAGTAAAATTTATGATCTAAGGAAAAGACAGAATATATGGAAAAGATAGAAGGGACAGAGTTATGTAATAAAGAATCATGGTCGAACTAATTATTTAATAGATTTGTCACCCTTATAACTTCAATAAAATAATAATCTTTATTCCTATCAATTCCACCTCGGGTGGCCACCCGAGGGGCATAAAAATGCTGGCACAGTTGATCACGTGTCAGAGTATTGAACTCTTGGTTTACCTAATTACTAGGCAATCACGAGACTGATCAATAATGGGAGAAATTTGGCAAGAGATTAGTGACAGCCCGATGCCATCCAACTCTCTTTACCAAAGGTCTCTTTACCAAAGGTCTCTGAGGCCCAACATTCAATATCATTCAAGTTTCAAATCAAGGGAATCAATAATTTCAATGCAATCAAGTCAATAGTTGCAACAATCAATGGATAAGCAATAATCACGATATAAATTCATCAATAATTACTTAGGATCATCGATAAAATGTCATAGAAGCTTAAAAAGGGATAAAAAGGCAAAGTTTGAAAAATTTAGCTTTTGGAATGAGCGATATTTCCAAGTATAAAAATTTGAGATTTTTATAAAATATAAAATGTTTTAAGTTGAGAAAAATTATTTTTTTGAAATATGCAAATATTTTAAAAATTTGTAGATGAAATTTCAAATAAAATGCCAATTCTATGGTACTAGGTTAACTAGGGTTTATGCAAAAATGAACAAAAGAAGAGATTATAATTTCAAGGGCAAGAATCACATACGATAATGAATTAACGAAAAATTGGTAGAAAGCAATAATAAATTTTATCTAATATTTCCTTCGAAGATTTTTCTAAATTTTTCAAAATATTTCCTCCTCCCTTCCTTCTTCAACTCCAAAGTTGGATTTATAAGAAATTTATTGGCCAACTCTTAATTTAAAAGGTAGAGAATGAAATTTTGCTTGTGTAGGTGTGTGCGTGCGGGGAGTGTGTGTTTGTGTGTACGTATGGTGTGTGTGTTTATGTGTGGTGTGGAAAATGTATAGGGCTACTTGGCTATTTATAGTTTTAATTCAAGGGATTTAATTGCAAAGAAAAATTAACTTTAGGGGCCTAAATTAGTTTTAGAAAAAGTGAGATGTCCAAGTAGGATTTCTCCCAAGTGTGAAAAGTGTGACATAGATGGTAGGGGAATTGCCAACTAATATGTTGAGTTGTAAAATCTCAAAATAAAGGATTAAGTTGGTGCAGTTTGGACTAATGAAATTTGCCAACTAATGTGTTGAGTTGTAAAGTCTCAAAATATAGGATAAAGTAGGGAAAATGTGGTCCAATAGCAGTCTTCCAAAGTAAGGTGCAAATAGATAAATAGAAAAATGCCATTTTCTTATTGCATATGGATTAAAATGAAAAAATTACGTTTGTGCCATATGTGTGTTGGGCGGGAGAAAATTTTTTAAATTTTTTCTTGAAAAATTTGTAAGGAAATTTAAGGTATAAAAATATTAGAAAAATTTAGAGTTCAAAGAGAAATAAAGGACTTTGTGTAGTAAATTCTATGGATGTGTGTAACAATTTTAAAATGGTAAGAAAATATTATTAAAAAAAATATTATAAGATACGTATTTTATGGAAAAAGATTTTTAGATTAAAATAAAATTTATTAACGGAGTTGGAGGAAATCTTATGGGATATTACAATTGTACTGGGGCCTGAAATGCAAACTAGAGCATACCGGAGTCGATTAGGTCAATGTCCTACCTAGCGTACTTTGGGCTTACCTAACCACTTCGAAAAATTCAACAGGGGATACACCTTTTGCGTTAACCTACTGGATGGACGCTCTTAGTCCCTTGAAGTCAAGATTGAAACACATAGAATCCTAAAGTTTGACCCAAAAAAGAATCAGGAACTGTGCAAATAGCAACTGGAATTAGCGAAGGAAAAGCACGGAATGGTAAAGCTAAAAAATTGCGAATATAAGCAAAGAGTAGAAATGGTTTTCGATCCTAAGATTCATATTCAAAAATTTAAGCAAGGAGACCTGGTGCTTAGAAGGACGGATGTCCTTAAAGGAATGGGCAAGCTGGAGTGCACTCAGGAAGGACCTTTTAAAGTAACAGAAGTCTTGCCTGGGGATGGCTACAAACTGATAGATGAAAAGGGAAAGGTTTTGGATAGACCTCGGAGCATTCAAAATCTGAATAAATTCTACAATTAACCATCCATATTTGATAGTCTTTCCAGTTGTTTACTTAAGTTAGTTCACTTTATTTTTCGAAGTTTCATTTTCATTTAAGAGTCATGTTGCTTTGTTTTGCATCGAAGTTTCATTTTCATTTAAGAGTCACCTTGCTTTGTTTTGCATCCAAGTCATTTATTGTTGCCTAGCATCAACCTACTTTGCTATTTGGCTTGATAATATAAATTACACCTTTCTTCTTTCATTAAGCAAAGTATAGCATGATGCAAGATAAATTAATTGAATTGAGCAAAGCCTAAGGAATAAATTCAAGCTGACAAATGCTAAGCAATTCTAAATGGAACTTGGCAAATTCTTGGCTAAGACTAACCTTTTTTTTTAAAAAAAAAAAAAGATAAAAAGACAGAAATATAAAAAGAAAAAAGAAAAAAGAAAAAGGAAAAAAGAGAACAAGGGAAAGCTTAGCCTAGCAAGAAAGTAATGAAGTTAAAAGGTAACAAAAACTTGGCCACTTAAGACAATACCTGAAAGAAAACATATGGCTTGCATCAACTAAGCCAGAACTGAAATTCAGAAGCAATGATCCAAAAGATCTAACTCAAAAGCTTTCTAAAGCAAATAAGAAGAGGTTTTCCCCCTAATTTTGGGAAAAGTAAGATAAAAGTGCTGTGGAAAAGCAAAATTTGAAAGGGCAAAAATTACCCAGAAGCTAAACTTGAAGTAGAAAATCTTTTCATTTTTAAGATAGAAAAAGAGAATGACCTAGTTGTCATTCAAAATTCACATAGAAGCCCGTGAATGGCTAAACACATTGAGCAATAAAAAAGCCACAAAACATGCAAGTTTACGTTCATCAAGTACTCACAACAGCAACAGATGAGTCAGAGTAAAATACTTCATGAAAATTCTAATCAATGAGTCACAGCTCCAACAAAATAAGTCCATATTAAAAGTAAACATGAGCAAGAGAAACCAGAAAAAAAAAAAATTTGAAGCTTCACTTAAAAGCATTATCCTAAAGCAATCGAAATAAAGTTCATGCAACTAGTTCACTTATCAATCGCCTCGACTAGAACTCCAGAAATGTTCATTTCATCAAAAGGGTGAGGGGACATCTGCTATGAATAGACCTTTGTCTTCATCTTTCCTATTTTCGTATTAGAATATAGAGGTAAGCAATCTAGGCCTCATTCCTTACGGATTGAGGTAAGATACTCTCCATCCTTGAGGCATCCCCTTTAAGAATTTCATTCCAAAAATAATAAAACTCATGATGATAGTATCGCATAGCCTTCTCTGTAGCAGCTTTTCTAAAGTAGGCTGATTTCAGAAACTTTAGTATCTTCTTCTCAAACCAATCATTTAGAAAATGTTTTCCTTTTTCAGTAGTTGGGAGCACTTTATAAAATGTATCCCTGTTATTTTTTAGGCCTCTTTCGTAGGTGATGGACTTCAACATCTAGGATTTGAAGAGCACTTGTAAATGATTGTCTAAGTCATGCTTATCAACACTCAGCTCTTAATTCTCCTTCTCAATATGAGCTAGCTCACCTTGAAGCTCTCTCAACAAAGCTAAAACCTTAGCAATCTCTTGCTGCTCCTTTGACAAACAAGAATTCTGCCATGTTAGCTTGATAATTCTCTTCTTATCTCGCTCCATTTGAGCTATCACCCTTACAAAGAAAAAAATAAAATAATAAAAAAAATTGAAACCTTGGACATAATTAGAAAAATCACATCAACAATGGGAGAAAGCAATCATCGAGTAGGATCTAGACCTTGGTCACATGTGAAGACTATCGAGCCATTAACAACGAAAAAGTTATTTCACTCATCAACTTCTTATCTTGTTCACAAAGATTTTTAAGGATGAATTCTCACCCTAGCTTATATAAATTGTTCTTTAGCATGGTTGCATCAACTACAAAGGAAGGATCTAAGGACAGAACTACAGATTAGCTCACAAATGTAGGTTTGCTTCGTTTGGAAGGGATGGGATCACTCCCTAACACTTCCTCCACCATATCATCTTTCCCTGGAATCATGGGGGGCCATCAAAGCTACATCCCCCATAAGAAGCAAAAGGGGGGCAAAGGTACAACCTTTGGGAGAGGAGCCATCCATTATTTTCTCTTCTTATCAATTACTCGCTTCTTGCCCTTGTCATCTTTACCTAAGCAGGAAGCCTTGAAATAGGCATTCATCTTTGTTTCCTCTACGAAAAAGAAATCAAGCATGTAATTAGTCCAACAAAGTCAATTTAACTCAAAAAAATAGACACGAAATCAGGATATATCAAAAGCTAAATTTGGTGCCTCATCAAAAAGACCAAGCCCAGAATGGGGTATGATGCCTATCTCATCTAGAAGAGAGTTGAAATCGACGTTTATTAAGCTCAAGCAACGGCTAGTATTCAATGCTTAACTCAATCTAGAAGACGGATTGGAAGGTCAAAGATTTATAAAGTAGGAAAACCCCAAAGCCTAGGGGAGGATATATAGAAATAATTTTCTTTCCATTTTTAGCAACATTAGGGCACAAAAGCAAGAAATAGGTTTCCTCATGAGACGTAAGATAGAAATACCCTCTTTCTAGACTATAGGTAAGAAAAAGAAGTAAAAAGCCTCAGTAGAGGGGTCACACTTAAACTCTAGCAATGCAGAGTATAGCCTACCATTATCCTAATTGAATTAGGGGTAAACTGACATAAGGTATGCCATACATTTTGGAAATATTCATGTATAGATCTGAGATGGGAAATCTCACCCTACACTTCATTTTTTGATAAACAAGCACATGAAACCTGTTGGGGCATTAAAGAGGTAACCTTTTGGGGGGAGAGCAATAACTTTAGAATTGGGACGAATGTGATAGTTAGCAACCAAACTTGATACATGATTGTCCCTAAACTAAGAGGCATAAATCTCCACAAAAGAGGACTACTTTCGAGGTTAACTTTTGAGAAACACCTACTAACCTATGGGAGAGACGCGAAGAAATAGAGAGAGATGGGCTTTGCCACCGAGAAGAGCTTGAGGAAGGAACGGATACATGAGAAGCCATCGAAAAGAAAACACATAAGAAAAAAAGTAAAAGAAAGAGGGGAATAAACATTTACTTGAAGAGATAAAATGAGTAAACTAAAGCCTTAGAAGGTAAAGTTAGGAAAAAAAAAATCCTGGATCTTATTTCAAGCATTCTGAGGGAAACCTATGCTCCCAAAATGAAATTTTACAAGACGAAGTGTCACGAATGTCTGGGGAGTCTCTCTCTTCTTTCAGTAGCCAAGCAATCATTAAGGAATGTTATCCCTGTGAAAGAATACAATCATGAAGCATAGATGATGACGATGCAAAATTCAAAAAATGAAAAAAAAAGGATGAAAAAAATAGGTAAAAATATCTGATTGGAGCTCCAAAGCTTCACAACTTTAGATTTGGGAAGGAAAGGTATATATGCCACTCATTGGGCCTGACATAATCCACTAACTCTGGCCCATCAACAAAGGAACCCTAGGAAATTATTATGTGCCCATACTGTCCGAGGAATGCAACCAACAATCTGGCCCAACGGCAGATGCAAATTAGCTAGGTTGACGGTCTTGTTAGCCTAGGAAAAAGGAAAAAAGCAGGGATAGATGATATAATCCATTAGGAAAGCTGATCGAAGCTAAATGCATGAAGGCCATAAGGGCAAGTTGGCACTAATAAAGACAAACGTGACCATGAGTTTGACTATGCCAAGAACTCTATTAATGAACATAAAAAAGGACATGAAGAACACAGATTGACTAGTGGGGTTTAGGGCCATCTGCTAAGAAATCTTGAATAAATAGCTAATTTAGGATAGAAAGAAAACACACAAGACTTCAGGAAAAAGACAAAAGTACTTTGGATTAGATATTCTCGATTGTAAAATTAAGAAATCAAGGTAATAAAATTATCTTTTATTCCCTTTCGAATTTTGTGTTACATCAGGCCTGGTAAAACTTATTCAAGAAAAGTCTATTTGCTTTGTCTGAAAATGGTGTTTTACAACGAATAAAGAGGCATATGATTTTTAAGATTACATCATGAACTTGAGACTAATCTTATGCTAGTGTGCTTGTGTGTATATACTGTTATGTATACCAATACAAGCCCAATAACAAATCATCTAAACCGAATTGATTCCAAGTTAGGGTCTTGTATTTGGGTTGCCCAAAAGACCTAACCTGGCCCAATTGTATTTGGAGAGAGTAGATGAGAATTTGAATTAGGAATAAGTACCTAAAACCATCAACCACTAAGTATGGAGATTACTGGAGTAATATGATAGAAAAGGAGAAAGAGAATGAGTGAGAATTCTCAGCAGCAGACAGAATTCTTTTTCTCTCTCTAATATTGTTTTCTCTTTTTTTTTTTTACATATTTCTTTCTCTCTCTTTGCAAGAAAGAATATTACAGTAAAAGACTTTCTCTTTTTGCAAAGTTCTCTCTCTCTCTCTTCTCTTTACAACAGACTTGATTTTTCTTTTCAAATAGAATTCACTATCACTCTACTTTTAATATATTTTTCTCTCTCTACATGTGTTGTAGGAAAGAGATTTTGTAATAAATTAAAAATCAATTGCTATTGGTATTTGGCTTGTAAAAATTCGAATTGTTTTACATAATTAGTGATTTAATCCAGACCAAAGGGGTGATTCAAAGTTAGTAATTTGAGTTTATTATGATTTGAAAAAAGGTAAATCTTCATGATTAAATTCAAAAGACTGATTATTATGTTAAAGGCGTGATTTACATTATTTCTTTCATTGATATCAGAGTTAGCTCGACATGAATTCTGAAATGATCTATGCAAATTATGATTATATTTGTATCATTATATTATTTTATATTTGCATTGAATCAAATTATATGCTAGAAAATCATGTTGTTTTTATATATATTGAATTATATGCAATTTTTTCTAGCGTGTTTATTTATGCCCAAATTTATTCTAGAATTTATTGGGCCAAATTCAAGATTTGAAATTTATATGGTTAAACAGATCTTTTTGACATGAATTCAACCACATATTATGCATAATTTTTGGTGAGCTATGCGATTTTATTAGAATTTTTGAAGATAGAATTCTGTTTAAGAATTTTATAATATTCTGGAATTTAACAAGAATAGATTTTAAATCCTTTTGGGTGAGTGCCACTCTCAGTGTTTGTTTTCCAAACATGTACTTAGAAACCTAAAAATAGAATCTAACAACACCACTAAGTTCAAGACGGCCAAAAGAAGGGTAGCCAGAATTTGGTAATTGGAAAATGCCGACAAGGCAGCTCCTATAATACACACGCCACCAGAGCATGTGAAAGTGGGTCAAGTGGTTGTGTCACAACCGCTGTCACACATATGGCATGCACTAATGATGGTTAGCCACGTGGTGTAACGTTTCTGCGTGGTCAAGACACATGTTCATCAATCGGTCAATGGTCAAACCATGTAAACACACTTTGACCATTCAACAACTAACATGTGGCAACAAAATGACACATCAGCAAGCCACATGGCGTGCCATGTCATCATTCCATGCCAACACAAAATCATGTTTAGGTGCCACGTCAACTGCCATATCAACATACCACATTAGCAAAACCTGACACTTATTAGTGCCACTTTTGCTATTTTGGCCGAAATTGCGCTGATGTTATTTTGCCATGTCAGAAATTAAAAAAAAAAAAAATTTGTAAAACAAGTGCTGTTGTGCCCCTGCCGCAATAGCAGCACGTGCAGGCACATACGGCCTATTTAGGAGGTAGTTTTCAACTTAAAAAATTTTGACATTCTTAGATTTTAATTTCTGAATCTTTGATGAATTTAAATAAGTTTTTTTTTTGGAGTGAAGAAAATATTTTTTTCTTAATTTGATCTTTTGGAGAATGAAAAATTGAGAAAAATGATTTTGTTTGATGAAAAATTTTGAATTTTTTTATGAGTAATCAGAAAATTAAAATCAAAGAGGTTGGCTATTTGGTTTGGAATTTTAAACACTTGCAAATACTCTGCTCTTAACTGTGCCTGAAAGATATGTCTTTTTGAACAATTCTTGTTTAGATTAAGCATGATTTGTATTCTGGTTATGTTTTTTATATTTTAAAATATTAATCCTAATAATTGGTTATCCCATGTTAGATAAGACAATAATAAAAAATGTTTGACGTGCCTTTTAGGAAGAAGGTAGAGGATTTATAACTCCTAAACGTCGTGAGAAAACTACAAAATTTCTTATGTATCAAATGAGAAAGTTAGATTCAGTTTTTCAATATTTTGAAATTATGGAAAATGGAGTATAACAAATTCACTTCCCTAAGGGAAAGATGCTTTGTGGGTAATGAGCCAAAACTCATATAAGACATCTTTGAGATTTTATGTGGGTGACAGACTTTCAACCATAATAACATGCATGGCTTCACATGATACAGTATTGCGAGGTACAATGGTTGGTAAAAGCTTTTAGGAAAAAGAGTGATTGTGTACTAGTAGTAGTTTACATTTTTACTTGTGATTATTGTTTTTATTCTTCTTATGAGATATGCAATAACTTTCAACATATTGGAAGATCTTGAAATCATTAACTTTCGAGTACATGTTATCTGTTTCCTTCTTTCCAAGATAAGTTCTTCTGAATTATGTAATTTATACTTAATTGCAATTAGAGGTTTTAGGGTGGTAGAATTAGAGTAATTCTCACCTAAAACATATTTTGTTACTTAGGAATTAGGTTTGTGATAATGTAATATTTGGTTTATTGATGATGATTGGGAACATAGTGAACTTTCAAATTTATGTCTTATGTTCTTTGTCATTGAACTTAACTCTTGAAATGAAAAATTGCACGTGTACATAAGATAAGCATTTAACATAAGTAGTCACTTCTTAGTACATAGACCATGATTTAGAAATCAACTATAGCCAATTTGAATTAAGAGACAAATTGAATGGCAATGATATGAAATTTGGTGCCACAAATCTTAGATGAACTTGAAGAGCAAGAGGCTATAATATACAATACTACTCATTAAGGGTGAGATTATAAAAGTTTATGAGGTGCTGGAAAAGAAAAAAATCGCGTATCTCAAGCAATCCTGGTTTGCTTAATGATTGGTAATCTCAATCATGAGTGTGAGCAATATGTAATTGCTTATGACATATAAATAGGTGTACCTTATTGAGAAATGTATAAGTACGATTATCACTCTCTTGAGCCAACTAACAACCACGTTCTGAAATTTATGGACTATGTCAAACATGATATGATAGTGAAAAGTCAACTTGTCACATTTTCTCTTATGAGCTGCGATTCCAAATTTTAATTTGGTCCTTTACTGATTGCTAGTGCATCTAAAAATAATTGGCACTTAGTGTCGATATGAGCTATTTCTCTAGTAATGCTCAGCATCTCAAAGTTCAGAATAAGCAACTTAATGTTGTTAATTCCATTTAGTGCCTTGTAACTGAAACTAGTTTCCAAAAAGCTCTGGGATCTAATTATAAATGGAACTCATAGAAAGGTAAAAAGGTAAGGGGAATGACGAAAGATCCTAGAAAAACCATTTTAATCCTTACATCTTATTAAGTGAATCCTGTCCTATGTGGATTTAAACTCAAGAAACAACAAACATAAGGCTAGAGATGATGAAGCATGTATAATCTTGTCAAATTCCGCTATGTGTTAGAAATTTGATATCATTCGATGTTCTTCATA
Source organism: Handroanthus guayacan (assembly GCA_014898755.1). NCBI lineage: Eukaryota > Viridiplantae > Streptophyta > Magnoliopsida > Lamiales > Bignoniaceae > Handroanthus > Handroanthus guayacan. The sequence goes on from JACFYI010003665.1 coordinate 1,501,175, forward strand.
AGCTAGAATCTTAGTTTTGTCATTCAAAGATAGTATGGTTAATGTTTTCCTAGATAGCATTTATATAGTAGAAAAAATCTTAGGCTGGTTTCTCAACTGTGACAGACAAGTATTATGCTGAATATTACTTGTCTAAAAGTGTTTGTTTGCCTTGTCATGCAAATACATATGAATGTATTTAGCATTTAGGACTAGGTCAAAATAGGCAAGAGAAAATAAATAAGCTAATGAAAGCTGAACTACTGGGTTTATTTTCTCTTGAAAGTTGATTTGACTGCTTTTGGATTTATCTTGCCGAAAGATAATGAGAAAACCACCCAGAAAAGCCATCACAGCTACATTTTCATTGCAATTACTTTATTCATACATGTGGTTATTTGTGATCTGATGGAAGTGGGAGACTAGACATAGAATCTCATATTTTTACTATAATTAGGTCTATTTGACCACTTATAAGTCCTAAACAGTGGAGTGTTTTAGACATTATATAAATAAAGTGTCAAATAAACTAGAGTATAACAAACTTTGAGAGGTGCTCGAGGGCAAGAATATCTATCTACTAGTCAATTTACAAATCTGTGCAATGAAAATAGGATAATGAGACAATTGATCATTCCTCATATACCCCAATTAAGTGGTGTTCTTGAGAGAATGATAGGATATTGTTGAACAAGATAAGGTCCACGATGATGCAGGTTAACTTATCAATTTTTTTCCGAGAGATAAATTTGTTAATCGCGGCCTACTATTCAGATTATGTGCCTCCAAAGTCAATACCATCTATACTGTATGAACTCTAGGTTAATATAAAGCCCAATTAGAGTAACCTTAGACTTTGGAATCTGGCTATTGTATCTTCATAAGATACTAAGTGTAGTAAATAGATTTACGTGTTCATGAGAGAAAGTGTAGATGGAACGTTATTGAAATCGAACCACAAATTACATTTATGGGGAATGAATTTCTAGTAGCTTTGGAATAAAGGAAAACAAAATATTTATTAGGTTGATTGGTTTCAAAAATGGTTTTGTACGAGATGGACCAATGGAATTTTGAGAGGCTATGTTACCATTCAATTCTAGGGAGAGCTATTCCCCAGAAAATAATCCATCAAAAACCTAAATTCGGAAAGGTACTAGGAACATAATGCCCAAAATTCATTTAGAGATTGAAGGCATATATATGTTGAATCTCCAAGGGATAAAGACAAGGCTAATGCATGCGTGTGAGGCTTTATCTTATCCCTCAAAGGATGAAAGAATAAAAGCAATAGAAGAGGAGATGGAGTTAATTTGATCAAACCAAGTCTAGGAACTATTTGATCTACCTTTGGGGTTTGTAGCTCTAAGGAACAAAAGAGTTCTCAAATATTGAGCAAAAGGTTGATCGAATAATTATGACATATGACATTGGACTAGTGGCAAGAGACTACATTCAATTAATGAGTTGATAATGTATAAATCGTTTTTTACTGGTAGTGAGACTTAATTCTAATAACTCAATATTAGGAATATAAGTTAATTTAAATGTGTAATTATAATAGATTGATGCTTAGATTGCTTTTTCTCAATGGAGAACTTGAGAATGAAGTCTATTGGGACAACTAGTAAATTTTATCTTTTGAGGCCAAGAAGATAGGATCTACAATTCAAAGATCAATCCATGGCTTTAAGCAGTATATTCGACAAAGATATTTGAGATTTTGTAAAGGTATAATCTCAAAATGATTTCATCATGAGTGATGAGACCGTTTTGTTTATGTTTAAGATCCTTGAAGAGTATGTAATTCTACCTCTTTATGTCAAGGATATATTATTGGCTAGGAATTATGAGGAGTGTGTTAAATCCATAGAGATCGTTCTAAAAAACCTTTTTGGTATCTCCAAAACCTCTTGTCAAAAGATATTAGAATGATTCAATAAGGACGTTGCAAACCTGATGCTATTTTTGCAGCTAAGGTTAGAAGTGTAGTCGTGAAATGCACCTCAAAAACTCCTATAGAGAATTATAGATGTCCAAGGTACAGTATAGAAATGCTATTGAGAGCTTGATGTATACCATGGGGGTATATATGCTCTAATATATAAAGTCATGGGTCTAATTAGCAGATATTAATCCATTCCAAGAAGAAAACATTGAATTATCTAAAATGGGATTTTAGGTATACCTAATGAGTACTGCAACTCATTTCCAATGTTAATTAAGAAAAGATCCAAATTTAAAAGAATACACAAAATGCCAATTTAGGTAGAGACTCGCTATAATTCACTTTTGGCTATGGGAATGCAATCTCATTAAGTAACAAGAAACTAATCTGTGTATCATTGTCCACAATTGAAATTGAGTTTGTGGCTTATACTTTTGCCGTACAAGTTTGGGTTAAGAAAGTTCTTGCAATATTTGGATATGGTAAGTCTAATAGGAGCAGTCACAATTTATTGTGATATTTTTTTTTATTTTTTTTTGTTAGAGAACACGTGGCTGAGTTTGGGATTACCATTTGGCTTTACTCACGATGCCTGCATACCACGGGGGGAATCTACGCAGTTCTGAGATTTTATTGATCCAAAAATAAAATTGTAAGCAGGGGGTTCTAACCCCATATACAATGTTAGACTCTATAAAGTTATAAATAAGGCAGGACTTCTTCCCTATACAAATGAATTTGTACAATTCATTAATCTCCTATACAAGAGTATGTCCTAGAACGCTGTAAATGAGAGAGGACTCCTCCCCTATACAATTGATTTATACATTGTCAAATTTCCTGTACAAAAGAATGCCTAACTAAACGAAGGTGAACATGAAAGGGTGGAATTTAGCAAATCTAGATCTTGACCGCAGCACTTGAATAATAGTAAAGAAATAATGCCTCAGTTCAACAACTATCTCTGTTACGGATTCCAACTGATGTCCAGTACGTATGTAATAGGCCGCAACACATGAAGTATCAACCTAAAATTGTGAGACTAGTTCCAGTTTAGTAAAGGCAATATAGCCTCAACAACATAAGTTCCAGCAGGCAACACAAGAGCAGGTGTTCAAGCATGCAGGAAAGTCAGAGGCTCGTGAAGCAATAGCTCAAAGTCAATTACGCAAAATAATTTTAACTCAGCGGCAATATGTATCAAAATCCTAGTCACAACCCTTATTATAGCCCTAGCAACATGCAATCAGGTAAATAAGATCACCAAGTGTGACAACAGTGCAGAACTCATACTTGGCCAGCCACACATAAATTTCCAGTCCAAGTGCAAGAATAATATTATTCAGCAAGTCCAAACTAATATTCTAGTAGTGGCAGCATGTCAAGTGGACTTCAACACATGAATAAATAGTTCACATGAGTAGATGGCCCTTAGCCAGTCATTCCATCCTTCAACAACTCATGGAAGCATCCAAGGGTTGCACTTTGGGTGAACAGTAGCATATGAAGAGCCAGCCACCTAAAACGTACCAATTAGCAACGTATTCTCAGTTGTAACAACATAGTGATCAAGGCAACATCTCACTAAGGAGTAGCTCAAACTAGCCACACATGAGTTCAGGCTTAACATGGCAGCAGTATGTAGGGCTAGTCTATCCTAATTTAGACTTCAAATTAGCAACATAATGATACCTAGGAACCTACATATGAAGAACCAGCCTAAGGTATAAAATTTAGTCTAGCAATAGCTCAGAAAAAGGTCCAAATATTGCACATTAGTTGGACAATAGCACATGAAGAAACAGCCACCCAACCAGACTGGCAAATGACGTATCCTTGGTTTTGATAACACATAGTGTTCAAAGCAGTAACCCAAAAAGAAAATATGGAATGCAAGTTCTAGTTCCAATACCAACTTAAAATCAAAGGGTCGAATTGTTGCACATTAGGTGGAAAACAACACATGAAGAAATAGCCACCCAACTAATCAATAGATGCACTTCCACAAAGTGAATTTTAGCCAAGTAAACTTGGCACAATATAACCACCAACTACAACTAGATGTGTAAGATATCACTTTTTGCATCTGAGATAAGGGAGCCCAGCCTATCAAGCCTTAAGACACCCTTTAGTCTGCCAGAAGTAGGCTCTATTGTAGCCAAGAGTGAGCCTTTTTGGATGCATTCCTTATTCCCTAGGAAATCAATAGCAGCATTAGCCTCTCTAAAAATATGAGAAAACCTCACCTCCATATTACTACATGCCTTTCTAATGTGCTAAAGAACAATCCACTGTCCAATGTCCCTAGGGTCCAATGTCCTTTGCACTCTATGTAGATAGGGACAATGCCACCTGGGAATCAGTTTCCACCTAAACTTTGGTCAGATCTCTGTGCATACATAGGTCTAACCCTTTTGCAATGGGAAATAGTTTAGTAATGTTGTTAGTAGGCTTCCCAAGATATTCAAAATCTCTAGCAATACCAGCCATTGCAACAATTCCAAGGTTGCCTTTGGAGGCTTCATTAATGTTGAGCTTTACTTCTCCTAATTTGGGCTTCTGCCATCTAACCACATAGCTTCTTGGAGGTTTTGGTAGAGACAAATTAATATTAAGTATGGAAGCAACCTCTATATCCCATTTCTAGTGTTTGAGATGGAATAACTTACATTTATCAATGGTGTGAATATGGTTTAGAATCCTCCTGATAGTTTTGGTGGCTAAGAACAATATTTGCTTATGCTTGGCATTATATCTAAAGCATCATAAAACCAAACAGTTGGAATGAGAACTCTTATGTGTAGCTGGCAATTGGCAGAGGCTCTTCAAGCAAAAAAAAAAAAACAAATGATGAAGGGTGGAAGAATGCACAACCCTCATATAGAACAAGTCAGCAAAGAACTCCACACTTATTGAGCTTTGGGACCAGTGATAAACAAATGTTCCAGTGTTTCCACATCATTGCAGCACCGACACAAATATATGAAACTCAACTTTGTAAGAAATGTAGTTGAGAAGAAGGAGGCAATGCTCAAATACATGTCTGCGCATACAATTGTCGCTTATTAAGCCTACTCGTAGGTTGCGTGAAGTATGTTGTATTTAAACTTGTACATATATGTTTACGAGTGTGCTTATCTTATAACAATTGAATATCATGATCACATGTATGATATGATGTCTTATATCTTAAAAGGTATGTCAGACAAGTAGAGATTCACTCTCTCATACGAGCAATCGCCTTTGACATTGGCAATGTGCATAGATTAAAGTATTTTGTATAAGTGCCACTTTAGTCTAAGTGTGACTAAGATGAGATTACTATTGAGAGTTTAGTAATTGAAATAGATTACCCACAATCCATTGGTTTGTCAATAAGCTAGATTTGAGTTATTTTTAAGATTGTTATGAGGAGGACAAATAGAGGAGAAAACTCAAGTTAAGTATTGAGATACACTTGAACCAAGATTTATATGATGCTTTATTGAGCATGTGAGAAGCGCTCTCGATAGAGAAAGAAGCTACATTGTAGCACATGTTTCATACCATGTGTGTTTAGAGTGACCACTTAGGTAATGAACAAATGAGTCCCTAGTATCTCATTGTGTGAGACCCATAGGTATATATGTAACCTCATATGATCCCTTAGTACTTTCAATTGTTTCTCGATTCCTTGCTCTATTGTTGCTATTTTAGCATGCTACTATAGCGATGAATAATTTGGCAATGCGGTACATGTCTCGGCAAATAGTTGAAATGAGGATGAGACATTTGAGTTGGGAAGAAAGACTTTTTTTTTACTATCACTTAACTTGTTTCAAGCTGGCTAGTCAATTATGTTTAGGGCGTAATTGTGAATACATGAGATTAATAATGGTCAAATATGCTTTTACATTGGATGTTTAAGAGATAAAAAACATGTTGACTAGTGTGGTAAGAAGAAAATCTGGGGTATAGCGATATAAAAGTCCTCATTGCATTTTCTGGAGATGAGTTGCTATATGTCATTAATCAATGTATAGATGAGTTGCTATATATCATTAATCAATGTATATCTTATAACTCTTGTTTGTTATGCTCGCTGATCACAGGACCCATTTACTTGTATGAATAGTCTTGAGTTTCTAAGTACATTGAGACTCGGGTTCAGCTCGTTTTGTATGAGTGAAAGAAGTTAGAAATTCAATCTTGGATTTAGGTTGCCTAAAAGAGCTGACCCAACCTAATTGCATTTGGAGGGAATATGCGAGAATTTGAATTAGGGATAAATCCCTGAAACCATTCACCACTACTTATGGGGATTAGTGGGGTAATGTGAGAGAAATATGGAGAGAGAATGAGTAAGAATTCTTGGTAGAAAAGAATTATGCAGAATTCTCTTTCTCTTCAGAAAAGAGTTCTAGGCTGTAAGACCTTCAATCTTTGCAGAATTCTCCCCCTCTCCCTTCTTTGTGGTAGATTTATTTTGTCTCTATCTCTCCACTTTTAACATACTTCTCTCCCTATATGTGTTGTAAGAAAGAAATTTTGTAATAAATTAGTAATTAATTGCCATTAGTATATGAGTTGTGAAAATTTGGATTATTTTTATAATTGGTGATCTAATCCAAACCAAAAGAGCATGTCAAAGTCAGTAATTCAAGTATACTATGATCCTATAAAGGTAAGTCTTCGTGGTTAAATTCAAAAGACTGATTATTATGTTGAAGGCCTAATTTACATTATTTCCTTCATAAAAAGTGTAGGATGCCAACATGGATGCATCTATTGATTATTGGATCAATGAAAATAAGTTGATAGAAGATATGGCAACACAAGTACACACAATTTTAAAGCAGTTAGCATTAAATACTTGGCTCAACATGATTTCAAATCAGTGCCTCAAGAACTTTGTGCAACTTATTCAAGAAGGTTGTCTTACCCTCAAGGAACTTAAATGTTCGAATTTAACTCTTGTGATATAACATCACATGAAAAAGGGAATATTAACAAAGTGTTGAAGAAATTATGGAAGCCGATTAACTTTTGTTATTTTGGAAGATTTATTTTGTTTTGGCTTATTTTTTGTGAGTAGTGATAAGTATCACAAAATAACTTGACCAAGTCCTATGTTAATAGGCTATACACAAAAGTGCTTGGTAAATATTGGTGAAAAAAAAAAGAAGAAGAACAGAGCAAGACATGCATATGTGCAGAGTTTCATGGCATGTGCTATTTTCACCTAATCGCGATTAGTTGATGGATATGTTAAAAAACTAATAGTTTATATATTTCTCTGAAATGGAAGTATATTACATAATAAATATACTTAGGATGTTTACACTGCTACATGCATTCTTGTTACATTTTATTTGCTATCACATTGACATCTTTACTGATCCTCTTTATCAAGTGTAGCTATTAAGTGTCAACATATTCAGTTATAGGAACCACTAAATGCGATTCTCTTGTTCATACCTATATAAATCTTTACTTGCAAGAATAAACTCTAAGTTTATCCTTGTTGTAAATTAATCCCTTGAATGATATTTAAATCATAAACAAGAGATGTCTTGCAACTTTATATCTTTGTGATATTAAAAGCATCATAAATGAAAATTATATTACAAAATTAAGCTTTAATTTATGGTGGCAAACATAAACATCCATTGAATAGAAACCAATATAGTTCTATTAGCCATTTGGCATATTATAGCACTTATCAATTGCTTATTCATTTTAAGTTTGAAAATTTAAATTTCACCATGTGCTTTTCTCATAATGGATAAAAAAGACCATGGGGTAATAAATAGCAATGAATCGGCTTTAATGACTTTAAAAGCATTAATAATACAAACAATATTGGCAATAAAGAAATGCAAAATTAAAGATAAGTTCGTGATTCCAATTTTATCTCTAACATTATTTATTTCCTATTCTTTGGAGAATTACAAGTCTGTTTTGAAGATAGATTATGCAAAATCTTTGGCCTTTGATTTCTTATTGAGCCTAACAAATAGCCCTATTTGCTAGACCAATGCACGGTGCTCGATCTAATCTATGAATTCAATATGTGAATGGAGAAGGAATCCAAAACAGAAGTGAGGATGCTAATTTGCAGGAGAAGGTTTAAGTTAATCTTGCCTATTAGTTCTTCTGCTTCCCTAAATTTTACGTTTCCTGTAAGGTAATGGTCCAACATTGTTGTTGCTCATGATATGATTGAAATACTAAGGTAAATGGATCTAATCGTACATGTCTATGGAACTTATCCATTTTCCAATTTTCTAAGCCCTATTCTTGATTTCATATTTGAATGAATATGTATTTGGAGGAAAGGGCCTTTGGGACAACCCATATCAAAATTAATCTTAATCTTTATATGATTTTGGTTTAACTCAACCAAGAGTATGCACATGTGTTTACTCACACGTGTGCATATATATATATATGTATATTGTTCATTCATGATAGCCAAAAGTTTCCTTATTTAAATTGGCTCATAATCCTATTTGTTCAGAGCACTGGGCATAAGGCAGTGGAGTATGTCCAATTGCATATTTCTATATGTTGAGGCACTTATTTTGGAAAAAAGTTGCAAGTAGGAAGAACTACCATCCAAATTGACAGTTTTCTTCTTCAAATTCTTGAGCATGAAACGAGCTGGTACAAACTAGAGAAGAAACAATGTTTTCACTATTAACACATGAAAAAGTTTTCTTTCAACTAATCCTATAGTGGAATATGAGAAATGGTTATTTGATTTCAAATGAGTAAGGACAAATTTAAGGATGAATGTGTAATCAAAGTAACTTGTTGTCTTCATTTTGTTTTCTAGTAGACGGCTATGAACAGACATAATTATTTGCTCTTGTTATTATATTAGAGATTGAACCCCTAAAAGATAAATGATATTAGGGGTGTATAGATGAGTATTTATTTGGATTTTGGAATTAATTCTCGCTTACCTTGAAGGAAAGCTTGATCTTTGCTATGTTTTTATTTATCCGCAAAATTCAAATTCAAGTTCTAATACTTGTAAAGTAGGTAAATACATATAAATATTCTAAAAAATGATATTTCAATGATTCTACGGCCATCCTTCTAACCTTGTGTCTAAAGAGAAAGCACAATTGAGAAACTATAATGAATGCTTGGAGAAGAGTAAATCCGGTTCATTATTATGTAGGTTCAAAATGTTGGATTAACTTTTTCTTGATCTCTGGATGACTGTGTACTTACTTTTCTATTTTGTAAATTATACACTAATAGTCTGTGAAATTAGTTTATGATCACATTCTGAATGAAATGCTTTAATAGTTGGGATTGTGTTAACCTCTTTATCTTGTTGCTTGGGATAATGTTGCGTTTACTGTTTGGACTTATTACCTCGTCTGATGTTATGCTATAACTTTGTGTTGCATAGTAGGAGAATATACACTATGATTCATGTACTTCATGGCTCCCTAGACAACTTCGGTCTTGATTATTTGGCAAAATCTTGCCAAATATTTTTCTTGGTAATGTTTTAAGTTGTAAAGCTATTGAATTTGTTTATTATATACCTTATCCTTTGAAGTTTATTAGATGGGTGAGATCTTTGCTCTCAGCTTGATATGCTAAATGATATGAAACATATAATGATGAATATGTAGTTTAGAACGTCATGTTTTGCAATGACATTTCCTTTCTTGAGGTTGAAAAGAGACACCATGCTGATTTTCGTTGTATAAGATTGGAGTTCTCATAATGGAAATTATATCTTAACTAGGATTGAGGATGATGGAGTTTGCACCTATGCAATCTATCTTGTAATTGAGTTGAATTGCCTATCCATAAATATGAAGGCCAAAAATGTGCCTTAAAAATGAAGAAATCCTTATTGAAATTTAGGATATTAAAGGTCATGATGTGCCCTAGAAAAAACATCCCAAGTCAAACTTAGTATAGTAAAGGCCAAAAATGTGCCTTAAAAATGAAGAAATCCTTATTTAAACTTAGGATATTAAAGGTCATGATGTGCTTTAGAAAAAACATCATAAGTCAAACTTAGTATAGTAAAGGCCAAGATTTGCCTTGGAAGAGAAATTATAAGTTGAAGTTAGGATAACAAAAGTCAATGCAGACCTCAGAAAGGAAATCCTAAGTTGAACCTAGGATCATGAAGGCTCGGATGGGCCTTAGAAAGCCTAAATTAAAACTTAGGTCGGTAAAGGATAATATGAACCTTAGAAAGAAAATCTTGAGTAACTTAGGATAACAAAGGCCAAGGTAGGAATTAGAAAATGAATCCTAAGTTGAACTTAGATAGAAAAGGCCAGGATGGGCCTTAAAAGACAATTCCTAAGTTGAACTTAAGATGACAAAAACAAAGACGTGTCCTAAAACAGAAATCCTAAGTTGAACTTAGGTTAATCAAAGCCAACATGTGCCATAGAAAAGAAATTCTAAGTCAAACTTAAGATAGTAAAGGCCAAGATCTAACTTAGAAGAGAAATCCTACGTTGAACGTAGGATAGAAAGGCCGATGCAAACCTTAGAAGAAGAAATATAAGTTGAACTTAGAATTGTGAAGACCAGAATGGCCTTAGAAACCTAAGTTGAACTTAGATCAATAAAGGAACTTTAAAAGAACATCCCAAGTAACTTAGGATGGCAAAAGTCAAGGTGGGGATTAGAAAAGAAATTTTAAGCTAAACTTACATAGTGAAGGCCAGGATGGGCTTTAAAAGACAATTCCTAAGTTGAACTTAGGATGGCAAAGGCAAAGATGTGTCCTAAAAAAGAATTCCTAGGTTAGACTGAGATTAATGAAAGCCAAGATGTGCTTTAGAAATAAATTCTAAGTTGAACTGAAGATTGTGAAGGCCAAGTAGTGCCTTAGAAGAGAAATCCTAAGTTGAACTTAGGATAGAAAGGCCAATGTAGGCTATAAAAAAGAAACCCTAAATTCAACTTAGGACTGTGAAGTCCAGGATGTGCATTAGAAAACTTAAGTTGAACTTAAGTCAGCCAAGGATAATATGAACTTTGAAAAGAATATATCCTAAGTAGAACTTACGGTGACAAAAAGGCCAAAGTGGGCCATAGAAAAGAAATATTAAGTTAAACTTAGATTTAGAAGGCCAAAATGAACCGTAAGAAAGGAAATCATAGGAAAAATTACAATATTGGTCCTGTAAGTATGCCACTTTTCACTTTTGGTCCTGCTATCTTTGAGTTCGCAA